>OZ005740.1:151728925-151736690 GCA_963930735.1 Dioctria linearis | reverse complement strand
GAAATAGTTTTGGTCAAGAGGTTGAGTCTAGTTGGGTTTACAATAAGGATAGGAGTTGTGGAGAATAATCCGTGGCAGCGTATTAATGTCTGCATGGTACTAGTTTTGTTATATACCTTAAATGTCCACAGGTAGGAGTAATATATTAACTAGGGAGGAATTAGCACGCTATCAGGCCCAGGAAAGGGAATTAGAACTGAAAGCACAAGCGCTTAAGGAATACCAGATAATATTGCGCGCGCGCGCACACACACACACACACACACACACACACACACACACACACACACACACACACACACACACACACACACACACACACACACACACACACACACACACACACACACACACACACACACACACACACACACACACACACACACACACACACACACACACACACACACACACACACACACACACACACACACACACACACACACACACACACACACACACACACACACACACACACACACACACACACACACACACACACACACACACACACATACACACACACACATACACACACACACACACACACACACACACACACACACACACACACACACACACACACACACACACACACACACACACACACACACACACACACACACACACACACACACACACACACACACACACACACACACACACACACACACACAACGTCATACTAAAAGATTGTGTGTGTGTAAAGCTAATATAATTTTTGACAAGTATGAAAAAGTAAAATTTATTGAACTGAAGAGCAAATATAATTTTTGACAAGTATAAAAAAGTAAAATTTATTGAATTGAAAAATCAAATATAATTTTTGACAAGTATGAAAAAGTAAAATGTATTGAATTGAAAAAGCAAATATAATTTTTGACAAGTATGAAAAAGTAAAACTTATCGAATTTAAAAAGCAAATATGATTTTGGTATGGAAGATAAAGAATCGGTAGAGCCATTTTGGCAAGTAGTTGTACCTGTTATGGCCCGATATACGGAAGAATCTTCCAGCAGCCAAGGGCATCACAGCGAAATAACCAGCAATTGCTAAACAATAACTTCGCATGGTATTGTTCTGCAACTCTCGGTTGTTTTGCTGATTAGCCCAACAGCTGGCTGCGATGAGCGCTTAGTGAAGAAATCGACGATTGCAATAATAATTCACCTTCGCATGGTAATTATTATGTAAAGCGATTGTTTAGAACTAAGCGACTCAGGTGCTGCAACCGGTAGAACAAACGACAAGGTTGTTGTCGTTTGTTTACATCCGCGTTGTGAGCAAAGAAAGTTTACTTCCGAGTATCGGACATAAAAAGACTAATGACTGGTCTGGCGAGTGCCGTTTTATTATCAGTCATTTTGCTCGCAAGTTTCGGTTCGGTTCAGATTATCTAAGCGCCAGATAGCTTAGGGTAAATTACGATAGGTCAGTTTCTTATAATAAAGAAATAATTTGTGAATAGAAATTCGAGTGTATTTTCATTGCAAAGAAAGGTTATCGCGGTTCATTATTGGATTTTATTTATTGATTGCTTTTAGGACACGACATTTTGGCGCAGCCGGTGAAACTTAGGTAAGAAATTAGAGAAATTTCTTGCTGGTGTGTTTGTTTTTTTTTTTTCATTGCTCATTTTTTTTTGTTTTCAAGAAATTTTTGTAAGAAGGTGGGAATTTGTTTATTTATATATTGATTTTTTTTTAATTCTTTTGCGTTCCAGGTATTTAAAAAAAGTGTTAGATTGAAATTTTTGTGTTTTGGGATTTTTTTGGTGAAATTAAGCTACTCCAACATATATTGACGAGATCGAGGAGTTGTGCTTTTACAAGCTACTCCCGCATCTTCATCATAATATACACATACACCTACATTAGCGGCGATCGAGGAGTTGTGCTTTTACAAGCTACTCCCACATCTTCATCATAATACACACATACACCTACATTAGCGGCGATCGAGGAGTTGTGATTTTACAAGCTACTCCCGCATCCCGAATAAACACCATTCACCATTTTCACATAAAAATGTAACAGAGTTCGAGAATAAATTTTAAATTGTGATCGGTTAGATAAGTTTTCAACGTCGCAGGTCGGTTAGAGAGTCGATCACACACACTTTTCGGTAATATCTCGCGTTTTTAAAAGTTTTAATAACTGCTCCCAGTAAACTAGAGTAATTTGATTAATGGGAATAATCTTGGCTTAGTTAAAGTATGGGTTATTGTATTTTCTTTTATTGTGTGACGTGTGCATCTGAATTAGGAAGAATACAAATTTAGAGAAAGCATGTTTGTAAGCATAAAGCTGAATTCAGAGTAATTGAGTGTGGTAATTGTGTTAGAGTTTTGAATGCTCAGCGTTAGATACAAGTGTGTATGTTGTTCGGCTAAGAAAGATATGAGTGTTGCAAGAGATCTTTTCTAGAGCAAGTTGTATAAAATTTGCGATTCCATGTTTATGAAGTATAGACGTTAGAATTTAGCTAACCGATCATACACGTAGGTACATACAACAAACGTGCTAAACAACTTTTCGGATTACGGGGCATTTACATAATTTTTGTGCAAATTTTTTTTTAGGGTACAGTAAAAACTGATTCAAGATTTGTTTTGTGTTGTTTTTTTTTTGTAGTTTAAAATAAAAAATAAAAAAAAATATTGGATTTGTTTTTGAGAATTTTGTGGTTAAGCAATAGGAGACTAAGGATAGTAGATAGTAAGTTTAGAAGACTAATCGTTGTTTCGTTTAATGGTCTCGAGTATAGTGACGGTAATTTCAGTTGTTTATATAAGGATCGGAGTTATCGGAAATAGTTTTGGTCAAGAGGTTGAGTCTAGTTGGGTTTACAATAAGGATAGGAGTTGTGGAGAATAATCCGTGGCAGCGTATTAATGTCTGCATGGTACTAGTTTTGTTATATACCTTAAATGTCCACAGGTAGGAGTAATATATTAACTAGGGAGGAATTAGCACGCTATCAGGCCCAGGAAAGGGAATTAGAACTGAAAGCACAAGCGCTTAAGGAATACCAGATAATATTGCGCACACACACACACACACACACACACACACACACACACACACACACACACACACACACACACACACACACACACACACACACACACACACACACACACACACACACACACACACACACACACACACACACACACACACACACACACACACACACACACACACACACACACACACACACACACACACACACACACACACACACACACACACACACACACACACACACACACACACACACACACACACACACACACACACACACACACACACACACACACACACACACACACACACACACACACACACACACACACACACACACACACACACACACACACACACACACACACACACACACACACACACACACACACACACACACACACACACACACACACACACACACACACACACACACACACACACACACACACACACACACACACACACACACACACACAGTTCAGATTATCTAAGCGCCAGATAGCTTAGGGTAAATTACGATAGGTCAGTTTCTTATAATAAAGAAATAATTTGTGAATAGAAATTCGAGTGTATTTTCATTGCAAAGAAAGGTTATCGCGGTTCATTATTGGATTTTATTTATTGATTGCTTTTAGGACACGACATTTTGGCGCAGCCGGTGAAACTTAGGTAAGAAATTAGAGAAATTTCTTGCTGGTGTGTTTGTTTTTTTTTTTTCATTGCTCATTTTTTTTTGTTTTCAAGAAATTTTTGTAAGAAGGTGGGAATTTGTTTATTTATATATTGATTTTTTTTTAATTCTTTTGCGTTCCAGGTATTTAAAAAAAGTGTTAGATTGAAATTTTTGTGTTTTGGGATTTTTTTGGTGAAATTAAGCTACTCCAACATATATTGACGAGATCGAGGAGTTGTGCTTTTACAAGCTACTCCCGCATCTTCATCATAATATACACATACACCTACATTAGCGGCGATCGAGGAGTTGTGCTTTTACAAGCTACTCCCACATCTTCATCATAATACACACATACACCTACATTAGCGGCGATCGAGGAGTTGTGATTTTACAAGCTACTCCCGCATCCCGAATAAACACCATTCACCATTTTCACATAAAAATGTAACAGAGTTCGAGAATAAATTTTAAATTGTGATCGGTTAGATAAGTTTTCAACGTCGCAGGTCGGTTAGAGAGTCGATCACACACACTTTTCGGTAATATCTCGCGTTTTTAAAAGTTTTAATAACTGCTCCCAGTAAACTAGAGTAATTTGATTAATGGGAATAATCTTGGCTTAGTTAAAGTATGGGTTATTGTATTTTCTTTTATTGTGTGACGTGTGCATCTGAATTAGGAAGAATACAAATTTAGAGAAAGCATGTTTGTAAGCATAAAGCTGAATTCAGAGTAATTGAGTGTGGTAATTGTGTTAGAGTTTTGAATGCTCAGCGTTAGATACAAGTGTGTATGTTGTTCGGCTAAGAAAGATATGAGTGTTGCAAGAGATCTTTTCTAGAGCAAGTTGTATAAAATTTGCGATTCCATGTTTATGAAGTATAGACGTTAGAATTTAGCTAACCGATCATACACGTAGGTACATACAACAAACGTGCTAAACAACTTTTCGGATTACGGGGCATTTACATAATTTTTGTGCAAATTTTTTTTTAGGGTACAGTAAAAACTGATTCAAGATTTGTTTTGTGTTGTTTTTTTTTTGTAGTTTAAAATAAAAAATAAAAAAAAATATTGGATTTGTTTTTGAGAATTTTGTGGTTAAGCAATAGGAGACTAAGGATAGTAGATAGTAAGTTTAGAAGACTAATCGTTGTTTCGTTTAATGGTCTCGAGTATAGTGACGGTAATTTCAGTTGTTTATATAAGGATCGGAGTTATCGGAAATAGTTTTGGTCAAGAGGTTGAGTCTAGTTGGGTTTACAATAAGGATAGGAGTTGTGGAGAATAATCCGTGGCAGCGTATTAATGTCTGCATGGTACTAGTTTTGTTATATACCTTAAATGTCCACAGGTAGGAGTAATATATTAACTAGGGAGGAATTAGCACGCTATCAGGCCCAGGAAAGGGAATTAGAACTGAAAGCACAAGCGCTTAAGGAATACCAGATAATATTGCGCACACACACACACACACACACACACACACACACACACACACACACACACACACACACACACACACACACACACACACACACACACACACACACACACACACACACACACACACACACACACACACACACACACACACACACACACACACACACACACACACACACACACACACACACACACACACACACACACACACACACACACACACACACACACACACACACACACACACACACACACACACACACACACACACACACACACACACACACACACACACACACACACACACACACACACACACACACACACATACACACACACACACACACACACACACACACACACACACACACACACACACACACACACACACACACACACACACACACACACACACACACACACACACACACACACATACACATACACACACACACACACACACACACACACACACACACACACACACACACACACACACACACACACACACACACACACACACACACACACACACACACACACACACACACACACACACACACACACACACACACACACACACACACACACACACACACACACACACACACACACACACACACACACACACACACACACACACACACACACACACACACACACACACACACACACACACACACACACACACATACACACACACACACACACACACACACACACACACACACACACACACACACACACACACACACACACACACACACACACACACACACACAGACACACACACACACACACACACACACACACACACACACACACACACACACACACACACACACACACACACACACACACACACACACACACACACACACACACACACACACACACACACACACACACACACACATATATATATATATATACACATATACACACATACACACACACACACACACACACACACACACACACACACACACACACACACACACACACACACACACACACACACACACACACACACACACACACACACACACACACACACACACACACACACACACACACACACACACACACACACACACACACACACACACACACACACACACACACACACACACACACACACACACACACACACACACACACACACACACACACACACACACACACACACACACACACACACACACACACACACACACACACACACACACACACACACACACACACACACACACACACACACACACACACACACACACACACACACACACACACACACACACACACACACACACACACACACACACACACACACACACACACACACACACACACACACACACACACACACACACACACACACACACACACACACACACACACACACACACACACACACACACACACAACGTCATACTAAAAGATTGTGTGTGTGTAAAGCTAATATAATTTTTGACAAGTATGAAAAAGTAAAATTTATTGAACTGAAGAGCAAATATAATTTTTGACAAGTATAAAAAAGTAAAATTTATTGAATTGAAAAATCAAATATAATTTTTGACAAGTATGAAAAAGTAAAATGTATTGAATTGAAAAAGCAAATATAATTTTTGACAAGTATGAAAAAGTAAAACTTATCGAATTTAAAAAGCAAATATGATTTTGGTATGGAAGATAAAGAATCGGTAGAGCCATTTTGGCAAGTAGTTGTACCTGTTATGGCCCGATATACGGAAGAATCTTCCAGCAGCCAAGGGCATCACAGCGAAATAACCAGCAATTGCTAAACAATAACTTCGCATGGTATTGTTCTGCAACTCTCGGTTGTTTTGCTGATTAGCCCAACAGCTGGCTGCGATGAGCGCTTAGTGAAGAAATCGACGATTGCAATAATAATTCACCTTCGCATGGTAATTATTATGTAAAGCGATTGTTTAGAACTAAGCGACTCAGGTGCTGCAACCGGTAGAACAAACGACAAGGTTGTTGTCGTTTGTTTACATCCGCGTTGTGAGCAAAGAAAGTTTACTTCCGAGTATCGGACATAAAAAGACTAATGACTGGTCTGGCGAGTGCCGTTTTATTATCAGTCATTTTGCTCGCAAGTTTCGGTTCGGTTCAGATTATCTAAGCGCCAGATAGCTTAGGGTAAATTACGATAGGTCAGTTTCTTATAATAAAGAAATAATTTGTGAATAGAAATTCGAGTGTATTTTCATTGCAAAGAAAGGTTATCGCGGTTCATTATTGGATTTTATTTATTGATTGCTTTTAGGACACGACATTTTGGCGCAGCCGGTGAAACTTAGGTAAGAAATTAGAGAAATTTCTTGCTGGTGTGTTTGTTTTTTTTTTTCATTGCTCATTTTTTTTTGTTTTCAAGAAATTTTTGTAAGAAGGTGGGAATTTGTTTATTTATATATTGATTTTTTTTTAATTCTTTTGCGTTCCAGGTATTTAAAAAAAGTGTTAGATTGAAATTTTTGTGTTTTGGGATTTTTTTGGTGAAATTAAGCTACTCCAACATATATTGACGAGATCGAGGAGTTGTGCTTTTACAAGCTACTCCCGCATCTTCATCATAATATACACATAC
>OZ005740.1:151691425-151698925 GCA_963930735.1 Dioctria linearis | reverse complement strand
GACTGGTCTGGCGAGTGCCGTTTTATTATCAGTCATTGTGCTCGCAAGTTTCGGTTCGGTTCAGATTACCTAAGCGCCAGATAGCTTAGGGTAAATTACGATAGGTCAGTTTCTTATAATAAAGAAATAATATGTGAATAGAAATTCGAGTGTATTTTCATTGCAAAGAAAGGTTATCGCGGTTCATTATTGGATTTTATTTATTGATTGCTTTTAGGACACGACATTTTGGCGCAGCCGGTGAAACTTAGGTAAGAAATTAGAGAAATTTCTTGCTGGTGTGTTTGTTTTTTTTTTCATTGCTCATTTTTTTTTGTTTTCAATAAATTTTTGTAAGAAGGTGGGAATTTGTTTATTTATATATTGATTTTTTTTTAATTCTTTTGCGTTCCAGGTATTTAAAAAAAGTGTTAGATTGAAACTTTTGTGTTTTGTGATTTTTTTGGTGAAATTAAGCTACTCCAACATATATTGACGAGATCGAGGAGTTGTGCTTTTACAAGCTACTCCCGCATCTTCATCATAATATACACATACACCTACATTAGCGGCGATCGAGGAGTTGTGCTTTTACAAGCTACTCCCACATCTTCATCATAATACACACATACACCTACATTAGCGGCGATCGAGGAGTTGTGCTTTTACAAGCTACTCCCGCATCCCGAATAAACACCATTCACCATTTTCACATAAAAATGTAACAGATGTCAATTTTAGCATGGAATGGAGTTCGAGAATAAATTTTAAATTGTGATCGGTTAGATAAGTTTTCAACGTCGCAGGTCGGTTAGAGAGTCGATCACACACACTTTTCGGTAATATCTCGCGTTTTTAAAAGTTTTAATAACTGCTCCCAGTAAACTAGAGTAATTTGATTAATGGGAATAATCTTGGCTTAGTTAAAGTATGGGTTATTGTATTTTCTTTTATTGTGTGACGTGTGCATCTGAATTAGGAAGAATACAAATTTAGAGAAAGCATGTTTGTAAGCATAAAGCTGAATTCAGAGTAATTGAGTGTGGTAATTGTGTTAGAGTTTTGAATGCTCAGCGTTAGATACAAGTGTGTATGTTGTTCGGCTAAGAAAGATATGAGTGTTGCAATAGATCTTTTCTAGAGCAAGTTGTATAAAATTTGCGATTCCATGTTTATGAAGTATAGACGTTAGAATTTAGCTAACCGATCATACACGTAGGTACATACAACAAACGTGCTAAACAACTTTTCGGATTACGGGGCATTTACATAATTTTTGTGCAAATTTTTTTTAGGGTACAGTAAAAACTGATTCAAGATTTGTTTTGTGTTGTTTTTTTTTGTAGTTTAAAATAAAAAATTAAAAAAATATTGGATTTGTTTTTGAGAATTTTGTGGTTAAGCGCACACACACACACACACACACACACACACACACACACACACACACACACACACACACACACACACACACACACACACACACACACACACACACACACACACACACACACGCACACACACACACACACACACACACACACACACACACACACACACACACACACACACACACACACACACACACACACACACACACACACACACACACACACACACACACACACACACACACACACACACACACACACACACACACACACACACACACACACACACACACACACACACACACACACACACACACACACACACACACACACACACACACACACACACACACACACACACACACACACACACACACACACACACACACACACACACACACACACACACACACACACACACACACACACACACACACACACACACACACACACACACACACACACACACACACACACACACACACACACACACACACACACACACACACACACACACACACACACACACATACACACACACACACACACACACACACACACACATACACACACACACACACACACACACACACACACACACACACACACACACACACACACACACACACACACACACACACACACACACACACCCACACACACACACACACACACACACACACACACACACACACACACACACACACACACACACACACACACACACACACACACACACACACACACACACACACACACACACACACACACACACACACACACACACACACACACACACACACACACACACACACACACACACACACACACACACACACACACACACACACACACACACACACACACACACACACACACACACACACACACACACACACACACACACACACACACACACACACACACACACACACACACACACACACACACACACACACACACACACACACACACACACACACACACACACACACACACACACACACACACACACACACACACACACACACACACACACACACACACACACACACACACACACACATACACACACACACACACACACACAACGTCATACTAAAAGATTGTGTGTGTGTAAAGCTAATATAATTTTTGACAAGTATGAAAAAGTAAAAGTTATTGAACTGAAGAGCAAATATAATTTTTGACAAGTATAAAAAAGTAAAATTTATTGAATTGAAAAATCAAATATAATTTTTGACAAGTATGAAAAAGTAAAATGTATTGAATTGAAAAAGCAAATATAATTTTTGACAAGTATGAAAAAGTAAAACTTATCGAATTTAAAAAGCAAATATGATTTTGGTATGGAAGATAAAGAATCGGTAGAGCCATTTTGGCAAGTAGTTGTACCTGTTATGGCCCGATATACGGAAAATTCTTCCAGCAGCCAAGGGCATCACAGCGAAATAACCAGCAATTGCTAAACAATAACTTCGCATGGTATTGTTCTGCAACTCTCGGTTGTTTTGCTGATTAGCCCAACAGCTGGCTGCGATGAGCGCTTAGTGAAGAAATCGACGATTGCAATAATAATTCACCTTCGCATGGTAATTATTATGTAAAGCGATTGTTTAGAACTAAGCGTCTCAGGTGCTGCAACCGGTAGAACAAACGACAAGGTTGTTGTCGTTTGTTTACATCCGCGTTGTGAGCAAAGAAAGTTTACTTCCGAGTATCGGACATAAAAAGACTAATGACTGGTCTGGCGAGTGCCGTTTTATTATCAGTCATTGTGCTCGCAAGTTTCGGTTCGGTTCAGATTACCTAAGCGCCGGATAGCTTAGGGTAAATTACGATAGGTCAGTTTCTTATAATAAAGAAATAATTTGTGAATAGAAATTCGAGTGTATTTTCATTGTAAAGAAAGGTTATCGCGGTTCATTATTGGATTTTATTTATTGATTGCTTTTGGGCACGACATTTTGGCGAAGCCGGTGAAACTTAGGTAAGAAATTAGAGAAATTTCTTGCTGGTGTGTTTGTTTTTTTTTTCATTGCTCATTTTTTTTTTGTTTTCAAGAAATTTTTGTAAGAAGGTGGGAATTTGTTTATTTATATATTGATTTTTTTTTTAATTCTTTTGCGTTCCAGGTATTTAAAAAAAGTGTTAGATTGAAATTTTTGTGTTTTGTGATTTTTTTGGTGAAATTAAGCTACTCCAACATATATTGACGAGATCGAGGAGTTGTGCTTTTACAAGCTACTCCCGCATCTTCATCATAATATACACATACACCTACATTAGCGGCGATCGAGGACTTGTGCTTTTACAAGCTACTCCCACATCTTCATCATAATACACACATACACCTACATTAGCGGCGATCGAGGAGTTGTGCTTTTACAAGCTACTCCCGCATCCCGAATAAACACCATTCACCATTTTCACATAAAAATGTAACAGATGTCAATTTTAGCATGGAATGGAGTTCGAGAATAAATTTTAAATTGTGATCGGTTAGATAAGTTTTCAACGTCGCAGGTCGGTTAGAGAGTCGATCACACACACTTTTCGGTAATATCTCGCGTTTTTAAAAGTTTTAATAACTGCTCCCAGTAAACTAGAGTAATTTGATTAATGGGAATAATCTTGGCTTAGTTAAAGTATGGGTTATTGTATTTTCTTTTATTGTGTGACGTGTGCATCTGAATTAGGAAGAATACAAATTTAGAGAAAGCATGTTTGTAAGCATAAAGCTGAATTCAGAGTAATTGAGTGTGGTAATTGTGTTAGAGTTTTGAATGCTCAGCGTTAGATACAAGTGTGTATGTTGTTCGGCTAAGAAAGATATGAGTGTTGCAAGAGATCTTTTCTAGAGCAAGTTGTATAAAATTTGCGATTCCATGTTTATGAAGTATAGACGTTAGAATTTAGCTAACCGATCATACACGTAGGTACATACAACAAACGTGCTAAACAACTTTTCGGATTACGGGGCATTTACATAATTTTTGTGCAAATTTTTTTTTAGGGTACAGTAAAAACTGATTCAAGATTTGTTTTGTGTTGTTTTTTTTGTAGTTTAAAATAAAAAATTAAAAAAAATATTGGATTTGTTTTTGAGAATTTTGTGGTTAAGCAATAGGAGACTAAGGATAGTAGATAGTAAGTTTAGAAGACTAATCGTTGTTTCGTTTAATGGTCTCGAGTATAGTGACGGTAATTTCAGTTGTTTATATAAGGATCGGAGTTATCGGAAATAGTTTTGGTCAAGAGCTTGAGTCTAGTTGGGTTTACAATAAGGATAGGAGTTGTGGAGAATAATCCGTGGCAGCGTATTAATGTCTGCATGGTACTAGTTTTGTTATATACCTTAAATGTCCACAGGTAGGAGTAATATATTAACTAGGGAGGAATTAGCACGCTATCAGGCCCAGGAAAGGGAATTAGAACTGAAAGCACAAGAGCTTAAGGAATACCAGACAATATTGCGCACACACACACGCACACACACACACACACACACACGCACACACACACGTACACACACGCGCGCGCACACACACACACACACACACACACACACACACACACACACACACACACACACACACACACACACACACACACACACACACACACACACACACACACACACACACACACACACGCACACACACACACACACACACACACACACACACACACACACACACACACACACACACACACACACACACACACACACACACACACACACACACACACACACACACACACACACACACACACACACACACACACACACACACACACACACACACACACACACACACACACACACACACACACACACACACACACACACACACACACACACACACACACACACACACACACACACACACACATACACACACACACACACACACACACACACACATACACACACACACACACACACACACACACACACACACACACACACACACACACACACACACACACACACACACACACACACACACACACACACACACACACCCACACACACACACACACACACACACACACACACACACACACACACATACACACACACACACACACACACACACACACACATACACACACACACACACACACACACACACACACACACACACACACACACACACACACACACACACACACACACACACACACACACACACACACACACACACACACACACACACACACACACACACACACACACACACACACACACACACACACACACACACACACACACACACACACACACACACACACACACACACACACACACACACACACACACACACACACACACACACACACACACACACACACACACACACACACACACACACACACACACACACACACACACACACACACACACACACACACACACACACACACACATACACACACACACACACACACACAACGTCATACTAAAAGATTGTGTGTGTGTAAAGCTAATATAATTTTTGACAAGTATGAAAAAGTAAAAGTTATTGAACTGAAGAGCAAATATAATTTTTGACAAGTATAAAAAAGTAAAATTTATTGAATTGAAAAATCAAATATAATTTTTGACAAGTATGAAAAAGTAAAATGTATTGAATTGAAAAAGCAAATATAATTTTTGACAAGTATGAAAAAGTAAAACTTATCGAATTTAAAAAGCAAATATGATTTTGGTATGGAAGATAAAGAATCGGTAGAGCCATTTTGGCAAGTAGTTGTACCTGTTATGGCCCGATATACGGAAAATTCTTCCAGCAGCCAAGGGCATCACAGCGAAATAACCAGCAATTGCTAAACAATAACTTCGCATGGTATTGTTCTGCAACTCTCGGTTGTTTTGCTGATTAGCCCAACAGCTGGCTGCGATGAGCGCTTAGTGAAGAAATCGACGATTGCAATAATAATTCACCTTCGCATGGTAATTATTATGTAAAGCGATTGTTTAGAACTAAGCGTCTCAGGTGCTGCAACCGGTAGAACAAACGACAAGGTTGTTGTCGTTTGTTTACATCCGCGTTGTGAGCAAAGAAAGTTTACTTCCGAGTATCGGACATAAAAAGACTAATGACTGGTCTGGCGAGTGCCGTTTTATTATCAGTCATTGTGCTCGCAAGTTTCGGTTCGGTTCAGATTACCTAAGCGCCGGATAGCTTAGGGTAAATTACGATAGGTCAGTTTCTTATAATAAAGAAATAATTTGTGAATAGAAATTCGAGTGTATTTTCATTGTAAAGAAAGGTTATCGCGGTTCATTATTGGATTTTATTTATTGATTGCTTTTGGGCACGACATTTTGGCGAAGCCGGTGAAACTTAGGTAAGAAATTAGAGAAATTTCTTGCTGGTGTGTTTGTTTTTTTTTTCATTGCTCATTTTTTTTTTGTTTTCAAGAAATTTTTGTAAGAAGGTGGGAATTTGTTTATTTATATATTGATTTTTTTTTTAATTCTTTTGCGTTCCAGGTATTTAAAAAAAGTGTTAGATTGAAATTTTTGTGTTTTGTGATTTTTTTGGTGAAATTAAGCTACTCCAACATATATTGACGAGATCGAGGAGTTGTGCTTTTACAAGCTACTCCCGCATCTTCATCATAATATACACATACACCTACATTAGCGGCGATCGAGGACTTGTGCTTTTACAAGCTACTCCCACATCTTCATCATAATACACACATACACCTACATTAGCGGCGATCGAGGAGTTGTGCTTTTACAAGCTACTCCCGCATCCCGAATAAACACCATTCACCATTTTCACATAAAAATGTAACAGATGTCAATTTTAGCATGGAATGGAGTTCGAGAATAAATTTTAAATTGTGATCGGTTAGATAAGTTTTCAACGTCGCAGGTCGGTTAGAGAGTCGATCACACACACTTTTCGGTAATATCTCGCGTTTTTAAAAGTTTTAATAACTGCTCCCAGTAAACTAGAGTAATTTGATTAATGGGAATAATCTTGGCTTAGTTAAAGTATGGGTTATTGTATTTTCTTTTATTGTGTGACGTGTGCATCTGAATTAGGAAGAATACAAATTTAGAGAAAGCATGTTTGTAAGCATAAAGCTGAATTCAGAGTAATTGAGT
>OZ005740.1:151508925-151678925 GCA_963930735.1 Dioctria linearis | reverse complement strand
TATGAAGTATAGACGTTAGAATTTAGCTAACCGATCATACACGTAGGTACATACAACAAACGTGCTAAACAACTTTTCGGATTACGGGGCATTTACATAATTTTTGTGCAAATTTTTTTTTAGGGTACAGTAAAAACTGATTCAAGATTTGTTTTGTGTTGTTTTTTTTTGTAGTTTAAAATAAAAAATTAAAAAAAATATTGGATTTGTTTTTGAGAATTTTGTGGTTAAGCAATAGGAGACTAAGGATAGTAGATAGTAAGTTTAGAAGACTAATCGTTGTTTCGTTTAATGGTCTCGAGTATAGTGACGGTAATTTCAGTTGTTTATATAAGGATCGGAGTTATCGGAAATAGTTTTGGTCAAGAGGTTGAGTCTAGTTGGGTTTACAATAAGGATAGGAGTTGTGGAGAATAATCCGTGGCAGCGTATTAATGTCTGCATGGTACTAGTTTTGTTATATACCTTAAATGTCCACAGGTAGGAGTAATATATTAACTAGGGAGGAATTAGCACGCCATCAGGCCCAGGAAAGGGAATTAGAACTGAAAGCACAAGAGCTTAAGGAATACCAGACAATATTGCACACACACACACACACACACACACACACACACACACACACACACGCACACACACGCACACACACACACACACACACACACACACACACACACACACACACACACACACACACACACACACACACACACACACACACACACACACACACACACACACACACACACACACACACACACACACACACACACACACACACACACACACACACACACACACACACACACACACACACACACACACACACACACACACACACACACACACACACACACACACACACACACACACACACACACACACACACACACACACACACACACACACACACACACACACACACACACACACACACACACACACACACACACACACACACACACACACACACACACACACACACACACACACACACACACACACACACACACACACACACACACACACACACACACACACACACACACACACACACACACACACACACACACACACACACACACACACACACACACACACACACACACACACACACACACACACACACACACACACACACACACACACACACACACACACACACACACACACACACACACACACACACACACACACACACACACACACACACACACACACACACACACACACACACACACACACACACACACAACGTCATACTAAAAGATTGTGTGTGTGTAAAGCTAATATAATTTTTGACAAGTATGAAAAAGTAAAATTTATTGAACTGAAGAGCAAATATAATTTTTGACAAGTATAAAAAAGTAAAATTTATTGAATTGAAAAATCAAATATAATTTTTGACAAGTATGAAAAAGTAAAATGTATTGAATTGAAAAAGCAAATATAATTTTTGACAAGTATGAAAAAGTAAAACTTATCGAATTTAAAAAGCAAATATGATTTTGGTATGGAAGATAAAGAATCGGTAGAGCCATTTTGGCAAGTAGTTGTACCTGTTATGGCCCGATATACGGAAGATTCTTCCAGCAGCCAAGGGCATCACAGCGAAATAACCAGCAATTGCTAAACAATAACTTCGCATGGTATTGTTCTGCAACTCTCGGTTGTTTTGCTGATTAGCCCAACAGCTGGCTGCGATGAGCGCTTAGTGAAGAAATCGACGATTGCAATAATAATTCACCTTCGCATGGTAATTATTATGTAAAGCGATTGTTTAGAACTAAGCGACTCAGGTGCTGTAACCGGTAGAACAAACGACAAGGTTGTTGTCGTTTGTTTACATCCGCGTTGTGAGCAAAGAAAGTTTACTTCCGAGTATCGGACATAAAAAGACTAATGACTGGTCTGGCGAGTGCCGTTTTATTATCAGTCATTGTGCTCGCAAGTTTCGGTTCGGTTCAGATTACCTAAGCGCCAGATAACTTAGGGTAAATTACGATAGGTCAGTTTCTTATAATAAAGAAATAATTTGTGAATAGAAATTCGAGTGTATTTTCATTGCAAAGAAAGGTTATCGCGGTTCATTATTGGATTTTATTTATTGATTGCTTTTGGGACACGACATTTTGGCGCAGCCGGTGAAACTTAGGTAAGAAATTAGAGAAATTTCTTGCTGGTGTGTTTGTTTTTTTTTTCATTGCTCATTTTTTTTTGTTTTCAAGAAATTTTTGTAAGAAGGTGGGAATTTGTTTATTTATATATTGATTTTTTTTAATTCTTTAGCGTTCCAGGTATTTAAAAAAAGTGTTAGATTGAAATTTTTGTGTTTTGTGATTTTTTTGGTGAAATTAAGCTACTCCAACATATATTGACGAGATCGAGGAGTTGTGCTTTTACAAGCTACTCCCGCATCTTCATCATAATATACACATACACCGACATTAGCGGCGATCGAGGAGTTGTGCTTTTACAAGCTACTCCCACATCTTCATCATAATACACCCATACACCTACATTAGCGGCGATCGAGGAGTTGTGCTTTTACAAGCTACTCCCGCATCCCGAATAAACACCATTCACCATTTTCACATAAAAATGTAACAGATGTCAATTTTAGCATGGAATGGAGTTCGAGAATAAATTTTAAATTGTGATCGGTTAGATAAGTTTTCAACGTCGCAGGTCGGTTAGAGAGTCGATCACACACACTTTTCGGTAATATCTCGCGTTTTTAAAAGTTTTAATAACTGCTCCCAGTAAACTAGAGTAATTTGATTAATGGGAATAATCTTGGCTTAGTTAAAGTATGGGTTATTGTATTTTCTTTTATTGTGTGACGTGTGCATCTGAATTAGGAAGAATACAAATTTAGAGAAAGCATGTTTGTGAGCATAAAGCTGAATTCAGAGTAATTGAGTGTGGTAATTGTGTTAGAGTTTTGAATGCTCAGCGTTAGATACAAGTGTGTATGTTGTTCGGCTAAGAAAGATAGAAAGATATGAGTGTTGCAAGAGATCTTTTCTAGAGCAAGTTGTATAAAATTTGCGATTCCATGTTTATGAAGTATAGACGTTAGAATTTAGCTAACCGATCATACACGTAGGTACATACAACAAACGTGCTAAACAACTTTTCGGATTACGGGGCATTTACATAATTTTTGTGCAAATTTTTTTTTAGGGTACAGTAAAAACTGATTCAAGATTTGTTTTGTGTTGTTTTTTTTTTGTAGTTTAAAATAAAAAATTAAAAAAAATATTGGATTTGTTTTTGAGAATTTTCTGGTTAAGCAATAGGAGACTAAGGATAGTAGATAGTAAGTTTAGAAGACTAATCGTTGTTTCGTTTAATGGTCTCGAGTATAGTGACGGTAATTTCAGATGTTTTATGTAAGTATCGGAGTTATCGGAAATTGGTCAAGAGGTTGAGTCTAGTTGGGTTTACAATAAGGATAGGAGTTGTGGGGAATAATCCGTGGCAGCGTATTAATGTCTGCATGGTACTAGTTTTGTTATATACCTTAAATGTCCACAGGTAGGAGTAATATATTAACTAGGGAGGAATTAGCACGCTATCAGGCCCAGGAAAGGGAATTAGAACTGAAAGCACAAGAGCTTAAGGAATACCAGACAATATTGCAGAGTTATGAACAGGACTGGCAATATATAGAGGAGCATATAGCGGGAGAGTTACGGAAAAGGTGGACAGAAAAAGAGGCAGAGAAATTACTTGAGGAACTGAATGAGAGTGCTAAAAAAAGTACAAAAGGCGAAGCCTTAGATCAACTGGTGACAGCAGCATTCGAAGTTATCCAGAGCCGTGAAATAGAAGCAGAACAAGCATTGGAGGAAAACCAGAAAGAAAAAAAAGGGCTCTTAAAGAATATAGAATCGCTAAAGGTACAGCTAAAGAGGCCGAGGAAGGTACAGCAGAACTAGAGAAAGAGTTGGGGCTCGATAAATCTTCACAAAGAAGTCCGAATCAAGACAATAATAAAGCGATCACGAGTAAGGGGTTCAAGCCAAGGAAATTATTATTCTGGGAACAGCCTAAGGAGCAGAAGCAACATTCAGAAACAGAGCAAAGTAGAAGAAAGAAACAGGAGTTAGCATCGAGTGGAAAAGAGGGAAGCGAACGAAACCAGATAATTCCAGAGGAAAGAAACATATCCGGGGAGAACAGTCATCAAGGCAATATGACAGATGTGCACGAAAAGGTAATGGATCTAGTATCCAAGTATGTGCCCATGCTATCCGGTGAAAGATCATCCAGGCTGTCGAAGGAGGTATATCGCTTCCTGAGTTGTAGTAAAGAACTACACGATCGTCTGACAGAAGAAGAGCAGAAGATCTTCATCAGGTGTATAAAGTATCGCTTATCGGACGGCGCGTACTACTTGGTAAATTCACAAGAGCCAAAAGATTTTGATTCCTTGCAGCAAGTAATCAAATGAGCTTACATGCCTAAGAAATCTTTTAGTGAACTGCGAACAGAAATGCTGGCATGCAGGCAGAGGCCCGGCGAAGATATCAGGGAGTTCGCAGATCGGATGAAAGAATTGCTTGATCTGATAGAAGCGGCGGTCTCGGCAAAATACCCGGGAGGAGATACAGGTCTGATTGCAGAGCTGGAGGCAGATTCCGTAGCGACATTCAAAGCAGGCGTTAGGCTTAAACCGACTCAAGTATAACTTACTGGTCGGAAATTTGAATCGCTAGAAGGGGTACAGGAGGAAGCTACCTATTACGAAAAGGATGCTCAAAGGCTGCAAGGAAGGGTTCCACAAGGGGTACAGGAGGGCTGGAGGACCAATACTATAAGGACACAGAACAGATGGAGAACAGATGAGGCTAGCTGCGATAGATCCCCACAACCAAGACGAGATATTTATCCTACTGCTAAGCTAGCATCGCCCACAAGCTATCAAGGACCACCAGCGAAGGCAGCCCCCCCCCCTCCCCAGGATCATTCATTGTTTCAAATGCGGTCAGCCTGGGCACATGGCTAAAGAATGCCAGTGGGGAAAGCAGCCTCCTTACTGCACTAAGTGCAACAACTATGGACATGGTACACTCAGTTGCAAGAGGCAAAATGTTAGGTTCGCAGATGCATCAGTCAATATTCCTAATTTCCAACCGGGGACAGAGGTTCTGTTCTGTCAATTTTGCAAAACCTGCGATCACTGCACCGCAAACTCTCTTAAAAAATACTTAGCGGAGCATGGAGTGTAACAGTTGGGAAACGGGGAGCGGCAGCTGGGGAGCTTTCCCCCAGCTGCCTTCCACTAACGGTCTTGAAGAGGGTAGACGTATCTAGAGTAGGAAGCAATGAAATGGAATTAAGTCTAATGAATAACTGTATCATCACGGTCGAAGCCGACATAGGTTTAGAAGGTAAGTTATCATTGTTAGTAGACACGGGATCTACATGCAATTTAGTTAAGATAAATCGGGTAAGAAAAGATACACCAGTGCAAACGCAGAAGAAAATAATAGTTGGCGGCTTGTTTGGAGCTCAAAGAAGCTCGATAGGGACTTGCGAAGCCAAGATGCGCGTGGGAAATAAGGTGCAGACTTGCGAGTTCAATACAATCCCGGAAACGGACTCGATACCTGCGGACGGCATATTGGGCATGGCATTTTTAAGAGACAAGGCTACAATTGACTGTGTCAATATGAAACTGGTAATACAAGGAACAGACGAGCACAAAACGAAACTACCTCTTTTTGGACATATTACAGGTAAGGAAACGGTAATTACATTAGCAAGAGAAAAATGCCTTCAGGAAAAGGTGTACAAGCCAGAAATATTGGAGATCAAGGAAACTCCCCCAAGTAAAGTGAAACAAAGAATAGTGGATAGAATCACCGCCTTGAAGAATATTACAACCAGTGTGGAAACAGCGTCCAGTAATATAAGCCAATACTTAGGTTCTCGAGAACAGTCTCAGAAAGTGAGAAAAATGCGAGATAAGACGAATATTAAAGAAGAGGAGACTAGGAAGATACCGGTAGCGGAAAGTCCAGGGCTCCAGCAATAGCCAGAATGTACCCTGGCTTCAGCCCATAGAATAGAGATAAAAACAAACAAAGAAGTAGGGGCAAGATGGCCAGAGGAGATGTGGGGCCAACCACAGGCAAACGAAATAAAGGAATGGGATAAGGAAGCAGACTATCCGCTGACGGCGGTCGAAATTCAATCTCTCCCGACCACTAACGGTGCAGAAGCTTCAGGTGGTAAAAGACCTTGCTGCAGTAATAGCACAGCAAGGCAGCACGCGTTTAGGATCACAGGTACACAGCAAGTGGCAATGTGCTTACAGCCAAGAACAGAACAACTGGTAAAAATTCAGGTAGAAAGTAACGATGAACTGGTTTGTATGGCAGAAGAAATTAGTCCGGGGGTATACTGCGGCAATACTATTATTAGACCAAAGAACGGCCAGGCATATGTAGGTATCGTAAACGCCAGGACGGAGCCAGTTAAAATTGTTAATTTTAGACCCCAGCTGGAAAAGTTAGATAGGTATCTGGTGAAGCCACTGAAGAAGGAGCCAGGTATATTAAAAATAAATCAGCAACGGCTTAAGTTGATGAAACAGTCTGTGGGGCTGGGCGAAGGGCTGAATACGGAAGAAAAAGAGGCAGTAATGCAAATCTGTTACGAATACAGCGATATCTTTCACTTGCCTGGAGATAAGTCGACATACACTTCAACAAAAATGTTCAAACTTCCCTTGATGGCTAATACCGGGCCCATAAATAAGAAACAATACAGAATGCCTGAAGCCCACAGAGAGGAATGCCAGGATCAACTTAAAAAGCTGTTAGAGGAAGACATCATTGAGCACAGCAATAGCCCCTTTAATTCACCAGTGCTATTAATACCGAAAAAAGGAACCGACGAAGCAGGTAAGCGAAAGTATAGACTGTGCGTGGACTTTCGAGAGCTTAACAAAGTCTGCATCCCCTTTTCTTATCCACTACCACGGATTGAGGACATCCTGGACAGACTGGGTCATTCTAGGTACTTTACTACCTCAGATCTTGCCAATGGTTATCATCAGGTGTTGGTGGACCCAGCAGATCGCGAAAAGACTGCTTTTAGCACAAATTTCAGCCACTTCCATTACAAGAGATTACCATTCGGTTTAAAAACAGCGCCTCCATTCTTTCAATCTTTATTAAACGGGATATTAACAGGCCTTCAGGGGATTAAATGCTTTGTGTACCTTGACGACGTAGTAATATTTGCGAAAAATTTGGATGAGCATAATGAAAAGCTACGGGAAGTATTTCAACGTTTTAGGGAACATAACTTGAAACTGCAACCTACAAAATGTCAATTCCTGAAAAAGGAGGTAGTATACCTTGGGCATGTTTGCTCAGAGAAGGGTGTACAACCTGACAAACGGCTAGTAGAAGTGGTACAGAACTTCCCACGACCAAAAACGGTGAGACAGGTCCAGTCTTTCTTGGCGCTGGCAAATTACTACCGTAAATTCGTTCCTAATTTTTCAAAGATTTTGGCTCCAATTAATAACCTTTTGAGGAAAAAGGTGAAGTTCAATTGGGGGCCAGAATGTGAGAATTCCTTTAAGGTGATTGAAGATGCTCTAACATCACCACCAGTATTAACTTACCCGAATTTTGATAAGGAATTCACAGTCATCACGGATGCAAGTGGGGAGTCACTCGGAGCGGTCTTGGAACAAGAAGGTCGGCCGGTGAGTTATGCCAGCCGCACGTTGAACCAAGCCGAAAAAAATTACTCAACCACGGAACGGGAATTGCTAGCCATTGTATGGGCAGTACGTAATTATAAATGCTACCTGCTTGGAAGACATTTTAAAGTCATAACCGACCATCAACCTCTCCGAGGAATTTTTAAAGTTAAGGACACCACATCTCGCATGGTGAGGTTCCACCAAAATCTGTCGGAGTATGATTTTGAGATTGTCTACAAGAAGGGAAAAGAAAATGGCAATGCAGATGCACTTAGCAGAATTCCACAACCTATAGACCAAGATGAAGACAAGTGTGGTAGGGAGTACCCGTGCTTCGCAATTACCCGAGCGCAAGCTGGGAGAAAAAGAGACGAAGAAAACCAGAAAAAACAGCCTTCTCGAGAATCCGAAGATGAATGGGATGACATAGATGAGACTGAAATAAAAGAAATAAGGCTCCAAAAAGACACAAGACCCAAGTGTATAACGGACCCAGGGGACATAGGGATTATATTGAGAGATTTTCATGACTCACGATTCGGGGGACACTTCGGAAGGAGCAAAACTCTGGAAAGGGTAAAGCGTTTCTTTCATTGGAAGGGAATGAAGAATGACATCTCTAAACATGTACGGCGCTGCGCGAAATGTCAAAGAAATAAACATTCTAAGACCAATAAAATGCCGTTGGTGATAACAGAAATTTCGGAGAAGCCTTTCGATAAATTATACGTTGATCTAGTTAGCCCGCTGTCAACCAGCCAAAACGGAAATAAGTATATTGTGTCCATGATGGATGATCTCACTAGGTTCGTCGATTTTGTAGCACTACCAGATCAAGAGGCGAATACCGTGGCCCAGGCCTTATTTGAACAAATACTTAGTAGATACACATTACCCAAGGAGCTTTTAACAGATCAGGGTGCAAATTTTACGGGCGAAGTCATGAAAGCATTGTGCAAATTACTGAAGATTAAAAAACTGCTAACTACAGCTTATCATCCTCAGTAAAATGCAGTAAAAAGACAGCATTCGACACTTGCTAATTATCTGAGGAGTTTTGTCGATGAAGAACCTAGAAGCTGGGACGAATTTTTGAGGACGGCAGCGCATGCTTATAATAACACAATGCATATGGGTACTAAACTGACGCCAATGGAAACCTTGTTCGGGTTTGTATCCGAAGTTCCTAGTACTTTGCAACGTAAAACAGAGCCAGTGTACAATGCCGACAGGTATCATGCAGTGCTGCGGTTTAAATTACAGAGAGCTTTCGAAATAGCTCGGAAGAATTTACAGAAAAGTAAACTCACGGCAAAAAGGTACTACGACAAATCAACTAGGATAGAACCTCTCCATGTAGGAGACAAGGTTTTGGTCAAAGACTTAGCGCGGACTGGAAAACTAACATCAATTTTTAAGGGACCCTATGAGATAATATACATACACAACCCAGAGAATATAACAATACTCCAGGGCAGAAAACTCAAGCGGGTACACGCGAATCGTTTGAAAAAATTTCAAGATTAATTTTAATTTCAATCTCCTTTTAATTTGACATCCAATTTGCTTTTATTGCTGACTAATCAATTTAAATTTTCCAGAAATAACATCCCATAAACCCAGAGACTCAATAGGAACTGAGGGCCGCAGCAGTTTTTGTTTCTATCCGTCTAGGTTGAGCCAATACTAGCACGAGAAGCTTTTTGTGTTGTTAGGAGAAGAAAAGGCGAAAGAGGTGGAATAAGTAAAAAAAAAAAAAGCAGGTAAAGAGGTCCTGGGAAAAGATATGTATACCTAAGAAGTAGTAGCATTCAAATACAATAATAAAAAAATATATATATATATACATATATATACCTAAAAAAATAAAGTAATATAATAATACGCCTTGCGAATAAGAGAATAAGATAAGGAGGTTGCCAGTAGTTTACAGTAGAGATAAGTTTCAGTAGTAATCGGGAACTGCAACACCATGAAGACGATAATTGTGGTAATCTTTTCATCTATAGCGGTCGTAAATGCAGAAAATGTGGGTTACACCATACAGCCGATAGCAGACTCTGGAGTACCATTTGAACAAATAGGGAAGGTCAACTTTTATACCAAGCATTGGACCATCTTGTCGAAACTAGAGGTACCTGATTTATCGAAGGAGCTTGTATTCGCCAACAACTGCAGCAATCTCATCACGCGACTATGTGCCGAGATCAGTCATTCCGGAATAGTCAAATGCGAGGTAGCAGCAAAGGAGGTAAGAAGCTGGGTAGCTAAGATCAAACGACAACATGAGGAACTAGCCCATCATACGCACGAAGAAGAGACAATTCCTCGCAAAAAACGTTCCTTCTTTGATGGAATAGGTTCAATGTTCAAGACCCTGTTCGGAACGATGGATCACGCAGATTCAGAGGAGATACGTGCATCATTAGACGAGATAAACGGAAAAGAGAACCGGACGTTTAACCTCCTCAAAGAATAGACTACTGTAGTAAAATCAACCCTGGACTTATTTAACGTATCGCGGGTTCAAGCGGCAATAGAACGAGAGGAATTGAAAAATAAGATTTCAGCTATCATCAAAATGCAGAGAAATGAAAGCGAAGAGCTAACCGCATTACAGCTGAGACTAGAGTTGAACGAAATCATTACAATGATGATTCTCCAACTACGAGAAATCAGTGACTCTTTAGATACTTTATCAGATATGCTGGTCTCACTAAGCATGGGAAAGCTACATCCACTAATAATCCATGCTAAGGAGATAACAGAAATCATGCGTAATGCCACCCGACAGTTGGACCTGGATGAGAGATTTCAAAATTTTCAAATTCTAAACCAGATTGCGAAGGTAGAAGCTCTGCAACTAAATCAGCAAATATTGGTTAAAATTGAGATTCCTCAACCTCAACGAACGTCATTCGATCTACATAAAGTATATACAATACCGGCCGCAGTAGGTGAGGAAGGCTTTCACATCTATGAACTTGACGCTGAATTCGTGGCAGCAAACAACCACGAGCGACAGTATGTGCTGCTGAGTCATCCCCAACATAACAAATGCCAAAAGATCTTGACCAGCGCGGACAATCCACAACTACTGTGTCCACAGCTGGATCCAACAATCACGGCCATAGGAGACAACTGTGTACTGAACCTTTTCCGGAGTTTTAATGTAAACACTAGGGCATGCAAAGAAAGAATAGTTCCAAAATGGAATAGCCTAGGTAGAACGGTGACTAAAAATCACTGGCTCTTCGAGAGCCTGACGAGACTAAGCTGGAGGTAAACTGCAGAAGCATGCTAACTGCGATAGGAAAGCTGTCATCCACAGGTGTGTTAACTACAGAGGAACAGTGTCATCTGCAGATAGGAGATTGGTTGATAGAATCAGAGGACAGCGCGAGGCGCAACATAACTCTTTGGCAGCCAACTAGATCAGAGCTCCCAACCTGGGATGTCATCACAATGTAAACCAAAATACGGAAATCAGAAGTTTTAGAAGATAGAAAAAATGAAGTGAAGCTGTTAGCAACCGACAACTTTAATCAGGCATGGAGGGATCAGGAAGCTGATATAAATAGGGTCCAGGAAGCCATCAAGCAGGAGGAAACCATCAGACAAGTTATTCTTCATCATATACACCTAGCAGCTACATCAATTACGGGGTGTTTATGCATCGTCACTCTTGCAATATTAGCAGGAATTTTAATCCACCTGAGACGTTGGAAGAAGAGACAGACAATGAAGAGCACCAGTCGACTGTCGAGATTGCCGACCATCCAGAGGTCTAGACCAGTCCGAAGTATGCAAAAGGAGTCATCGCTGGAAGAACCGGAACCGAACATTAGCATCGAGATCATCCCCACAACAGCCAATATACCTACAACATCCCTGCCAAACGTCGTGAAAAAACAACTGGTACAGTTGGAGTGACCACATTAGGGTAGTAGAAAATTTATAAATAGAAGTGGTAGGATAGTTTTGTAAAATATAGGCGGCAACCCGTGTAGTTAGAAAGCAAGGTAAAGCGAAGCAAAGTCATAAAATTGTAATCATTGGAGAGATTTGCTGATATAAGATGTAAAAAAAGGAATTTATTTTTGTGGTTTTTGTTGTAAGTAATGATTTCTAACAATGTAATACATGTAAGGTAATTAAGGAGTACAATAGGTTAATCATAAGATTTTAAGGTAATAGAAATAAATACAAGTAGAGAAAATTTAAAGTAAAAAAAAAACAGTTTTTTTTTTATTTAAGACAATGAAATAAATTATTGTGAGACAAATAAAGAAGGTAAATTTCTAAAGAAGATATAATGGAATATGAAAATAAAATAAAGACGAAAAAAAAATGGTAACATGAAAAACGAGTGTAAAAAAAATTTAAATATAGAAAGAAAATGTTAGGCAGAAAAGAAGAAAATGTAATTGGTATAAGAAAGAAATTTAAAACAGATAATCAAAAATTGAAGAAAAGAAAATATGAAAATCTAGATGGTAAAAATGTAACGATGTAATGCTAAGAATCTGAACCGAACGTGAATTAAGATATTTTCAGTATTAATTGATTGCACTCTCCAGATCTAGTTCCCTGAGGAAACTAGTTTTTCAAAGGGGGGAGGGATGTTATGGCCCGATATATGGAAGATTCTTCCAGCAGCCAAGGGCATCGCAGCGAAATAACCTGCATTTGCTAAACAATAACTTCGCATGATATTGTTCTGCAACTGTCGGTTGTTTTGCTGATTAGCCCAACAGCTGGCTGCGATGAGCGCTTAGTGAAGAAATCGACGATTGCAATAATAATTCACCTTCGCAAGGTAATTATTATGTAAAGCGATTGTTTAGAACTAAGCGACTCAGGTGCTGCAACCGGTAGAACAAACGACTAGGTTGTTGTCGTTTGTTTACATCCGCGTTGTGAGCAAAGGAAGTTTACTTCTGAGTATCGGACATAAAAAGACTAATGACTGGTCTGGCGAGTGCCGTTTTATTATCAGTCATTGTGCTCGCAAGTTTCGGTTCGGTTCAAATTACCTAAGCGCCAGATAGCTTAGGGTAAATTACGATAGGTCAGTTTGTTATAATAAAGAAATAATTTGTGAATAGAAATTCGAGTGTATTTTCATTGCAAAGAAAGGTTATCGCAGTTCATTATTGGATTTTATTTATTGATTGCTTTTGGGACACGACATACCAACTGTAAAAAATTATTAAAATGAATTAGTAACGTAATAAAAATCTAAAATCAGATAAAACCTGTAGGAAAAATGAAAAAATTATTAAAATGAACCAGTAACGTAATGACAACTTAAAAGTAGATAAGACCCGTAGAAAGAATTAAAAAGAATTGAAATAAATTACTAATACAATGTCAACCTGTAGCGCTAGATGTCGGTTCAAGCTAATTTAGTATAAGATGGAAGAAGAAAATTGTAATAGATTTAGTCACGTAGGCCACGAAAATTCTAAGACGCCATGTTGTGTGTACCCAGATCATGAAAAGGAAGGCTCGTAAAGTAAAAGCAAGTCTTTTTTAAGGTTTCATTAAAATTATCAGTACAAAGAATTCTTGTTCTTTTTAATTATTTGAATTACAAGAGGGATAGTGTGCTTCCCCTTCACCTCCCCCCCCCCAATACAAGTGCTTGCTTGCGAGAGGAACTAGGAAAGGATTAATACCGCTTCCCCAGAAAAGCGGCCGCAGCAAAGCCGGAACTCGCCTTCTTAGGACCATTCTTGCAGACGAAATCAGGTTCACCTCAAGCTGCCGTATTCCGCCCGCAATACCGGTGACCACTCGGCTAGGTGGCAACTTAATAGCGGTGGTTTGGTGAGGAGAGCGTCGAATGCTGGTGCAAAGAACAAGAAAAACAGGTAACAATTGGTGTCAAGCGTGGGGTACAGCCGATCCCGTTGGGCGTTGACGTTATAGGCTAATTGTACCGTTCCCTATTGAACTAGCTGAAAAAATTATCATCGCTATCCTATGGTAAAATATAGTTTCGAGTGAGGTGAACTAGTGTAAGTAGAACATTATTCTCTTGTATAATTTGTAAATCTTCCATATTTGCTAACTTTTACGAGACACCGGCATATATATTAGTACGAAACAGAATATTTTCTAGGATTTTTTTTTTTGTATAGTTGAGAGCACCTTAGAAACACACAATAATTTTCCCATGCTGCTCACGTTTACTAATCAACGACTCACAAAGTGAAAGACATATTCTATAGTTGTTTTATTTACTAGTAAAATATTGATAAAATACAAAAGAAGTGCTAAATTTTGCACATAGTTGTTAATCGATGATTATAAAGCAGAAAACAATTGCAAAACTTTCTATTTCTTTGGTTTTTATTTCAATAGTCCACCATCGATAAAGTGCAAAATAATTAATGACGTCTCTATATTTGCAAACCAACAGTTTCTGAAATGAAAATATTTGCAAAATTTTCTTAAATTTGCTAAGTAACGTCTGCTATAGCGCAAATTAAATGCTAAATTTTCTAGATTTGGCATGAAACAAGTACAAACTACAGAATATTGTCGAAAATTTTATAATATTTGCTAACTAACGTCCGCTATAGCACAAATTAAACGCTAAATTTCCTATGTTTGGCATAAAACAAGTACAAACTATAAAATATCGTCGAAGATAATCTTATGTTTGCTAACTAACGTCTTCTATAGTACAAATTAAATGCTAAATTTTCTATATTTGGCAAAATATCGTCGTAAATCTTCTTATATTTGCTAAGTAACGTCTGCTATAGTACCAGTTAAATGCTAAATTTTCTATATTTGGCATGAAGCAAGTACAAACAACAGAATATCGTCTTAAATTCTCTTATATTTGCTAAGTAACGTCTGCTATAGTACCAGTTAAATGATAAATTTTCTATATTTGGCACGAAACAACCTCAAACTACAAAATATCGTCGAAAATTTTCTTATATTTGCTAAGTAACGTCTGCTATAGTACCAGTTAAATGCTAAATTTTCTATATTGGGCACGAAACAAGCTCAAACCACAAAATATTGTCTAAAATTTTATTATATTTGCTAAATAACGTCCGCTATAGTGCAAATTAAGTGCTAAATTTTCTATATTTGGCATGAAACAAGTACAAACTACAAAATATTGTCTAAAATTTTATTATATTCGCTAACTAACGCCTGCTAAAGTAGAAATTAACTGCTAAATTTTCTATAAAACAAGTTCAAACTACAAAATATCGTCTTAAATTTTCTTAAATTTGCTAAGTAACATCTGCTATAGTGCAAATTAAATGCTAAATTTCCTATGTTTGGCATAAAACAAGTACAAACTATAAAATATCGTCGAAGATAATCTTATGTTTGCTAACTAACGTCTTCTATAGTACAAATTAAATGCTAAATTTTCTATATTTGGCAAAATATCGTCGTAAATCTTCTTATATTTGCTAAGTAACGTCTGCTATAGTACCAGTTAAATGCTAAATTTTCTATATTTGGCATGAAGCAAGTACAAACAACAGAATATCGTCTTAAATTCTCTTATATTTGCTAAGTAACGTCTGCTATAGTACCAGTTAAATGATAAATTTTCTATATTTGGCACGAAACAACCTCAAACTACAAAATATCGTCGTAAATTTTCTTAAATTTGCTAAGTAACATCTGCTATAGTGCAAATTAAATGCTAAATTTCCTATATTTAGCACGAAACAAGTTCAAACTATAAAATATCGTCGAAGATAATCTTATATTTGCTAACTAACGTCTTCTATAGTACAAATTAAATGCTAAATTTTCTATATTTGGCACGAAACAAGTTCAAACTACAAAATATCGTCGTAAATTTTCTTATATTTGCTAAGTAACGTCTGCTATAGTACCAGTTAAATGCTAAATTTTCTATATTTGGCATGAAGCAAATACAAACAACAGAATATCGTCTTAAATTCTCTTATATTTGCTAAGTAACGTTTGCTATAGTACCAGTTAAATGCTAAATTTTCTATATTTGGCACGAAACACGCTCAAACTATAAAATATCGTCGTAAATTTTCTTATATTTGCTAAGTAACGTCTGCTATAGTACCAGTTAAATGCTAAATTTTCTATATTGGGCACGAAACAAGTTCAAACTACAAAATATCGTCTAAAATTTTATTATATTTGCTAACTAACGTCCGCTATAGTGCAAATTATATGCTAAATTTTCTATATTTGGCATGAAACAAGTACAAACTTAAAATATTGTCTAAAATAATATCGTCTAAAATTTTATTATATTTGCTAACTAACGTCCGCTATAGTGCAAATTATATGCTAAATTTTCTATATTTGGCATGAAACAAGTACAAACTTCAAAATATTGTCTAAAATTTTATTATATTTGCTAACTAACGTCCGCTATAGTGCAAATTAAATGCTAAATTTTCTATATTTGGCATGAAACAAGTACAAACTACGAGACCTCGTCTAAAGTTTTCTTTATATTTGCTAACTAACGTCTGCAATAGTACAAATTAAATGCTAAATTTTCTATATTTGGCAGGAAACAAGTGCAAATTACAGAATATCGTCTAAATCTTTTTCTTAAATTTTCTAACCTGCAAATTGAATGGTAAATTTTCTATATTTGGCGTGACACAAGTACAAACTACAAAATATCGCCCAAAATCTTCTTATATTTGCTAGCGAACGGTTGCTACCGTTCAAATTAAATGCTAAGCTTAATATTTGCAAATCGACGGGATACAAAAGACAAAAGATAACTATATATACTAACTAAGACATACTAACAGAGGAAGAATTCTAACAGAACGACTTACCTGAATTTTCCCATCTCGTCTAGCCATAGGCATTACCAAGGTCCAAAGAGGAATTAATTAAGAATTAAACAAACTTTCGGCTCGGCAACACAAAACTAGTAGCGAATAAAAGCCCGCATCACAACAAAACAAAACCGAGCCTAACATTTACGTCGGTCAGCTGTCTATTGTCAGAAGGACATCATACAATAGCAGAACCTCAAACCAGATTAAAGACACATTCTTATGCTAACCCAAGTGCGTTATTACATTCCCGAATAGAATCTACTCCAATTCAGAGAACACTTCAACCGATGGTAATAGAGGGCAACCCACACGTGTCAACACGAAGCCCGAATATTTTGTTGCACGTTTACTTAGACATGTCATCATAGATCGGGAGTCGAGCTTTGACATGTCTCAGAAGGAAAAGGACATTTGAATTTAGAAGAGCAAATATAAATTTAGACAAGTATGAAAAATTAAAGTTTATTGAATTTAGAAGAGGAAATATATATTTAGACAAGTATGAAAAATTAAAGTTTATTGAATTTAAAGAGCAAATATAAATTTAGACAGGTATGAAAAAGAAAAATTTATTGAATTGAAAAAGCAAATATAAGTTTTGACGAATATGAAAAAGTAAAATCTATTGAGTTAAAAAAAAAAGCAAAATTTATTGAATTGAAGAAGCAAATATAAATTTAGACAGGTATGAAAAAGAAAAATTTATTGAATTGAAAAAGCAAATATAATTTTTGACAAATATGAAAAGGTAAAATTTATTAAATTGAAGAAGCAAATATAAATTTTTGACATGTATGGAAGATAAAGAATCGGTATAGCCATTTTGGCAGGTAGTTGTACCAACTGTTAAAAATTATTAAAATGAATTAGTAACGTAATAAAAATCTAAAATCAGATAAAACCTGTAGGAAAAATTAAAAAAATATATAAAAATGAGCCAGTAACGTAATGACAACTTAAAAGTAGATAAGACCCGTAGAAAGAATTAAAAATAATTGAAATAAATTAGTAATACAATGTCAACCTGTAGCGCTAGATGTCGGTTCAAGCTAATTTAATATAAGATGGAAGAAGAAAATTGTAATAGATTTAGTCACGTAGGCAACGAAAATTGTAAGACGCCATGTTGTGTGTACCGAGATCTTCAGAAGGAAGGCTTGTCGTGACCCAATATTCAATTGGTGCAATTGTGACATCACGACTCGAGCTAGAAGCAAATGCACAAGTAATTAAACGATTTGCAATAACTAAGCATTTTACTTCGCACAGTGAAATGCTTGGCGATTGCGAATTGTTTACTTGTAAACTGTCGCATCCACTGCTGTATGTAACTGGGCATTGAGTCATGGTTAAGTAATTCACTTCGCATAGTGAAATACTCAGCTGGGCTCACTGTTTGTTTACATACAGTATTGGGGGCTCCCGCTGTCGGCAGTGATTAGCGTAATACTTTGTAATTCTGATTGCAAGGTATTGCGCTGGTCACTGGGTCAAAGTCGCTTCCGCCTAATTGAATGGAGGTGAGCACGGTCGATTCGCTAGATCGGTTAGTTCAGTTAGAAGTTCGGTATTATTAAAGATAGCGGTTCGGTATCTTGGGAGTCAGTTGTAATTAGAGAGTTAAAGCAGACGTATCAATCACGGGTGATACGCCTCTTAATTTATATCGTCGTTTAATGAAAGTAATAAAGTTGTTGTCCAATTGACTTACGCGAGTTTTAATTGTTTTCCCTGGATTGCTTTGGGACACGACAATTTGGCGCAGCCGGATAAAAAGTAGGTAAGTGTTATTGAGTGAAATAATTCATTTCAATTAATTTTTTTTATTTGTTGGGAGTAAAGCTTATTAGCTGCTCCATATTTTTGTGAATTGTGGGAGTTATGCTTTTTTTAGCTGCTCCGGTTTTTTGTATTTTATTGGGAGTAAAGCTTATTAGCTGCTCCATATTTTTGTGAATTGTGGGAGTTATGCTTTTTTAGCTGCTCCGGTTTTTTGTATTTTGTGGGAGTAAAGTTTATTAGCTGCTCCATATTTTTGTGAATTGTGGAGTTATGCTTTTTTAGCTGCTCCGTTTTTTTGTATTTTGTGGGAGTAAAGCTTATTAGCTGCTCCATTTTTTTTTTTGGTGAAGTATGGGCGTTAATGCTTTTTTTTAGCCGCTCCATTTTTTTTTAAGTGTGGGAGTAACGTTTTTTTAACCGCTCCGTTTTTTTTTAGGTGTGGGAGTAACGCATTTTTAGCGGCTCCGTTGTGTTGTATTTTGTGGGAGTTAATGCTTTTTTTTAGCTGCTCCATTGTTAATTTCATTTACTTTCCAGAATTAATCTAAGAATTGCTAGATTAAGTGAAGTACGTCTAATTTTAAAGTATTGATATACGTTACTCATTGGGGCTCTGTTTGTGGGCGATAATGTTGCGCATAGTGCCTCAGCATCAATCTGAATGTTTGTGATGGGATTATTTTCTGTTGAGTGAGTGGAAAGTATAGTATTGGGTTATCTTCAGGGATGTGCTTAGGGTGAGGTAGTAAGTTGTTTAGTTTCACAGGAGGGAAAATTAATTAACTTATGGGATTATTGTGATGTTGATATTTTATGTATGGTTTTTGGGGAATTAGGATTAAAATTGGCAAGGTGAATATATAAAAATATTCAAGAGACTAAAAGAAAAGGCCAGAAGGGGAATATATGTATTTTTGTGGGTGAATGAGAGCAGTTTTTGCGTTAAGTGGGCTAAAATATTTTTGTTATTATTACTATGAAATTTATAATTTTTGGTTAATTTTCTTTGTGTGGGAAAAAGGGTGAAAGTGTGAAAGTTCAGAGGTATGTAGTAATAAGTTAATAATTCTAAATCGTGATTTGATTGTAAAAAGTTTCTTAATGTCACATTGGTCGTAATCGCGTTGAACGTAATCGTAATCGGGTACGAGGAGTCATTTTAAGCGAAAACAAAAAAGCAGACCTTAGCAAAGACGAGTGAAGGAAAAGTGCCGAAAAAAAACTCAGAGAAACCAGCAAGGAAACCATGGCCGATGCTTATGATAAAGTCATGGACTTGGTGTCCAGATACATACCCACGTTTTCTAGAGAAAGAACGCCAAAACTGTTGAAGGAAGTTCACCGTTTCCTGAGCTGCTACAAAGATCTTTACGATCGTTTAAAGGCCGAGGAACAGCCAATCTTCATGAAATGTGTAAGATATCGGTTGTTAGACGACGCATATTATCTAGTAAGCTCGGAGGAGCCGAAGGATTTTGAGGCATTGCAGCAGACAATTCAAACTGCCTATATGCCAAAAAAATCGTACTGTGAGCTCCGAGCTGAAATGATATCATGCGTTCAAAGGCCCGGCGACGACATAAAAGACTATGCGGATAGACTTAAGGAGCTACACACTGTCAAATCAAGGCGGCAGTTTCGGCTAAGTATCCAGACAAAGACGGCGGATTGATAGCGGAACTTGAGGCAGACGCGGTGGCAACGTTCAAGGCGGGTGTTATGCAGCAGACTACTCAGCTATATTTGACGGGACGCAAATTTCGATCTCTGGATGAAGCACGTGAGGAGGCCGACTACTTTGAGATGGATGCTAGGAGACTTAAAATTAAGGTACCAGGGGTATGGAAAAAAACACCAGAATATTACAGAGAATCATCACAGGAAGGAGGGATGACTAGTAATTTTAATGTTGAAAGACAGAGACAGTCCCACATAACTTTTCCATCGATACGGAGGCCAAACCAATCAGGAAGGAACTGGGAAATTCCGGCTAAGGCAGCACAACAGCCCAGATTTGTCAAATGCTTCAAATGCGGTCAACCTGGACACATTGCGAGAAAGTGCCAACAAGTTCCTTTCTGTACGGAATGTCAGGAATATGGGCACGTGATATCCAATTGCCAAATTCATCACGTCAGAGTAGCCAACTGTGCAGCTAGCATTCAAGATAACTGCCATTCAGAAAGGGAGGGGCTGTATTGCAAATTCTGCCGAACACGTGACCATTACACGGATATCTGCGTAAAGAAGTATTTAGCAGATAGAGAAGAAGAAAAATTGAGTTCCAGTAATAAATTTGTCATCACAGTGCCATCAGACATAGCTTTAGAAGGCCAGCTTATGCTTTTAATCGACACTGGGTCTACGTGTAGTTTGATTAAAATTAATAGAATAAAAAGAAATACACCGATACAAACACATCAGAAAATACAAATTGGAGGACTGTCTGGATTTGTTAGGAACTCCATAGGCACTTGCGAGGCGAATTTGCTTATAGATAACAGTCAGCAGGCCTGTCGATTTAACGCCATAGGCGACACAGATTCAATTCCAGCAGACGGTATCCTTGGGATGGATTTCCTCAGTGATAGAGCTGCTATCGACTGCATGAGGAGGAAATTGTGGATACAAGGTGCTGAAGCAGAAGAAGAAAGTGCCGTTTGTGGGAACGTCGCCGCTAGTGGGGAAGTTGTGACGACTGCTTTCCATTGTTATAGTCTAGAAAATCCTTCACAAGACAGAGTAGAGGAGGGTCAAATTAATGTGGCAGAATACATCACACCAAGTAGCAATAACCCAGACAGCAAAGGGAAAGGTATAACATGCAATGTAGAGCCCGCTTCAAGACACGGAGAGAAGAGCACACCAATATGGAAGAAGACATATCTGAGGACAGTGCGGGACTTGATAAGGTAAGAAATGAAGAAGTCAATAATGGAAGTAGGACACAACATAGGTATTACGGGTATAGCGGAAATAAGATGGGAGATGGACCTGCATTTGTTAGAATCGCGAATGCAAGAGCCTACCCTGTCAAAACCATGAACTCCTCGCACGATTGGCACGGACCTCGTAAGTATCCTAAACGATCTGGATGGCGCTATAATGGTAGGAACAATTGTTATCCTCAACTAGGGAAAGTCCAGGGGATTCTGCAAAAAGGTAGGTTTAAATCGCAGGGAGATAAAAGGTAGCCAGATAGGACAGAAGTCCATCAAGGCAGAAGGAAAGTAAGGGAACGGAACTTTATTCATGTTGAAAGTTCAACTTTGGCTACAAGTTCAATAAACCCTTACAAGGTAGGTAACGGTTATGACCCAGGAATAGGGGTATGTAACCAAAAAGATTTCCAACAAATTCCCTCTAATTTCAGAAGAAATTCGATGATCGGAGTTTGGTAGTCTGTGGCCAGGAGGAATATGGAAGGAAATATAAGTAACGCAGTGGATCCAATTTAAGGGTAATTTATAAATTAAAAGGTAAGGAGGTAAGCAAATGCTTTTAGGAAGAAGACAGTGAGATTTAAGAACAAGAGAAACTTGATAAAAAGAGTTATTTAATTACGGGAATTAAAAAAAAGGAATACCAGATTTAAAAAAAAAGATAAGATTGAAAAGAAAAGAAATAAGAGATTAAAAAGAAGAAGAAGTTAAACAAAAGAGGAGAAATATTATTTGACAAAAAAAAGGTAGAAGGAAAAAGTTTGTAAATCATTGGCAAAGGTATAAGCAAGATTAGGTTAGAAGAATATATATATGAAAGTGTAAATATAAGAAATAAATATGTAGTAAGTGTTTAAGGCTTAAAACTATAGAATAATGGAAAGACCGAGAACTAGATAAGATTGAGAAATTTGTATAAGCAATGTAAAATAACCTCGACGTAACGGAAGCAGATGTAGCAGTCGCATCATGACATCCATTTATCCCTGTATAGACTACGTGGAGCAAGCATCAGACCAATAGTGTGGGTGGGAAAATAATGATAAGCACTTGTGAAAACTGAATTTGTCACCGCCGACGACTTTCTTATTTGCAGATATTAACCGAACTCTGAAGATTGATTTCCAAAGCAGGAAGGCACCGATGAAGAAGTAAAAGAACTTCGGGAGGAATCAGAAGTTCGATCTCAACTATAATTACTACGAGAAAAGAATGGTATGCTCATCATTTCTCAGTTACACTGACATTGAGATATCTGAGGGATTCAAAGAAGTTAAGCCCCAAGATCATCTAGTTAAATGAAAGGGGTTAAAAGTAACGGCAAGATTTTAGTATACTCAAATAAGTCAAGATCAAAGTGAAGTTATATATGGCATCAAATTCAAAACATATCACTGAATAAATCAAAAGATTTTGGAAACAGGCAGAATGCTATGCAGTTGTAGAAAATACATTAGCAGATTCATATAGAGAGAGCAAGTCTATTCCTTCTATGTACGGGTGGACTCTTGATATAATCGAGAGAACTCCATCGTACATTTAGTAATAGTACAAAAAATATCTAAGAAGTTAGCGATTCAGAGGTCAATAAGAATGAGCATAGGAAAGGAGGAGCGTCCAGCACGGCTAAAAAGAATAGTGAGCATTCGTATAAGCAAAAAATCTCAAGCGTAAATTGATGATCCGTTCTGCCCAAAATCCCGCTATTGGAAATACATTTTAATAATCCCGTAGAGAGCAGCCCCACAAAGAAAAAGAGGACTTAGTTTATCCCACGGATATGGTCCAGCTTTTAGTAGCCTAAGTCAAGACCGAACGCAACGGACCGCACTCATCAAGAAGCAGCTTGGAGCAATCACAGTAGTATTAGGGTTATAATGTGTATTACTTGTCGTTGTAAAAATAGAGTATTATAAACGTCAATAGATTTTAGAAGATAATAGGAATCGAATAGGAAATATATCGTAAAGAGGGAAAATTTTGTTAAGCAGCAGATGAGCTAAAAATTATTAGTGAAAATAAAACAATGTAATCAGAAAGAAGCGATAGAAGAGATCAAAACAAGGAAATAAGGAAATTATAAGAAAGATGTTAGAGTAACATTTGTAAAGAAAAGAAATGAATAAGTAGAAAAGAAAATGGTTTGGAAAGAAATAAGTGTTAAGTTTATTGGATAAGTCTAGTATATCAAAATTTGCCAATGATTGAGAATGCAAAAGCAAAAGTTAAATGAAATGGATATATTATAAAGTAATTAAAGGAATGAAAAAGAAAAAAGAAACATTGTTAAGGTAATGGAAAGAAAAATGAGAAAAGAATATAGAAGAATAGAACAGAAATTATATATGAAGTAAAGGATGTACATAAAATGACGTAAAGAATGTAAACCGAACCATAGCTATAAAAATTGTGTAGATCATAGTGAGTATTGTCTCTTAATTTTGGTATAAATTAGTTAAGTTATATATTGTAATCTAACTGAGCACCCCGATCTGATTCCTCTTGGGAATCAGCTTTTCTCAGGGGGAGGAATGTCGTGACTCAATATTCAATTGGTGCAATTGTGACATCACGACTCGAGCTAACAGCAAATGCACAAGTAATTAAACGTTTTGCAATAACTAAGCATTTTACTTCGCACAGTGAAATGCTTGGCGATTGCGAATTGTTTACTTGTAAACTGTCGCATCCACTGCTGTATGTAACTGGGCATTGAGTCATGGTTAAGTAATTCACTTCGCATAGTGAAATACTCAGCTGGGCTCACTGTTTGTTTACATACAGTATTGGGGGCTCCCGCTGTCGGCAGTGATTAGCGTAATACTTTGTAATTCTGATTGCAAGGTATTGCGCTGGTCACTGGGTCAAAGTCGCTTCCGCCTAATTGAATGGAGGTGAGCACGGTCGATTCGCTAGATCGGTTAGTTCAGTTAGAAGTTTGGTATTATTAAAGATAGCGGTTCGGTATATTGGGAGTCAGTTGTAATTAGAGAGTTAAAGCAGACGTATCAATCACGGGTGATACGCCTCTTAATTTATATCGTCGTTTAATGAAAGTAATAAAGTTGTTGTCCAATTGACTTACGCGAGTTTTAATTGTTTTCCCTGGATTGCTTTGGGACACGACAGGCTCGTAAAGCGAAAGCATTTTTTTTAAGTTTTCATTAAAATTATCAGTACAAAGAATTCTTGTTCTTTTTAATTATTTGAATTACAAGAGGGATAGTGTGCTTCTCCTTCACCTCTTTCCCACCCAATACAAGTGCTTGCTTGCGAGAGGAACTAGGAAAGGATTAATACCGCTTCCCCAGAAAAGCGGCCGCATCAAAGCCGGAACTCGCCTTCTTAGGACCATTCTTGCAGACGAAATCAGGTTCACCCCAAACTGCCGTATTCCGCCCGCAATACCGGTGACCGCTCGGCCAGGTGGCAACTTAATAGCGGTGGTTTGATGAGGAGAGCGTCGCATGCTGGTGCAAAGAACGAGAAAAACAGGTAACAACATATTTATTATTATCCGCCTGTCTTTGTTGTTTTATTTTTGTTTAATTAATTTTGCCTGAATTTTTCGACACTGATTTATATATTTGGGTACGAACATCGCTGCCGCCCATATATTGTGACTTGCAGATTTTTTTTATTATTATTTTAATTAATACAATCAAAAAAATTTAAAATATATTGTAATTTATTGGCGCTGGTTTTGATTTCCGGGTACACCGCTGCCACCAATATGTTGTGTGCCGTGCTCCAAGAGAAGAGCACACTGCTTCAAGGGTTTTACTTATTTTTATTAAAAGAAAACTCCCTTATTCCATTGAACTTGTTTATTTCACAAGAAAAACTTAGATTAAGGAGTTTAACTAAATTTATCTATTTATTTAATAACTTTATTTCACTTTTTGGAAAGCCACGTACATTTATATATATATATATATATATATATATATATATATACATATATATATATATTATTTAGTATATTTAGTCTTTTGTTAGGAAAAGTTACAAGTGGTTCATTCTCGAGAACAAATCTTGTTTATCTATCCTAGTAAAATATCTATCTATCTATATCTATAAAAGTAAAATAAATATATTTTTGAGGAAAAATCTTTATTTATATATTTCTTTTTAACATATCTATATTTTACCTTTTAAAGTAAAATCTAACTTCGAGATCTACTCGGCGGATATCAAAGAACAACTCCCCGAGGATTGGGCTTGCTGCCCCCAGATACCGATGAAAACTTTAAAAATCGATTTTTTATTCTTTTTATTGCTTGCTCACGACATTTAAAAATATATACGTGTAAGAATGCAAAAAAAATTGTAGCAATATATATCTATCAAGAAGAAATGAAATTTGTTATGCAGTTGTACGCCCGTCTTGAAGTATTAATTTTAAGCGTATCTATGTATGTACATGCAATTAGATTAGAGAAAGTAGGTGCCAAAGTGATGACTTGAAATATTTTACATTTTCAGAGTCCTTTCTGTGATAGATATATCAATATATGGCCTTAGTTCGTTATTTAAATCACAATATTTCAGATATAATTCAAAAGTTCTTTCTTCATTTAACTGTTTACTGTTTACTCTCACAGTTCACAAACAATTATCAAATCAACTCTTTTGTTATCGCTAGTGCTGTACTTATAATTATCACTATACAAATAATTCACTTCGTTCACTTCACTGTCTGAAATAAGATTCGCCTCCTGCATGTGAGAAGCACCGTATTTATACTCTATGAGTTATCCTAGAACCTTCCTGAATATTCCATTCTCCGAATCTAAAGTTTACTAGGATGTCACTAACTTTATTGTTTCTATTTCCAATAGATGTCGCTTGTATCACTTTGTGGCGCGTATTACTGCCCCCTTCTTAAAATTGTTCGACTGGAACAACAGGTGGTCCCCTGTCTTGATGCTCGGAGTATTTACACAAACGATCCAGGTGAACACTTTTCCGTTTGCCTCATGTACCACGGTGAATCATGAATACTACGTCATTAATTCTAGTTACCACTGAATATGGTCCTTCCCATGTTGTCCGTCCCTTACGTCGCTTCGGGTTGTATAGATAAACAAGATCATCTTAATTAAATCCTGCTGAATTAGCTCGTAAGTCATAGCGCGTCTTCATTCGATCGGTATTTACTGCTAATTTTTCTCTCGTTTCCTCGTGCACATAAGCTAATCGTCGTATAAGTTGCGATAAATAGTTTCTGGTAACTTTTGTTCACCTCTGGGTGTACCAAACTTCAGGTCGCATGGTAAACGCATCTCCCTTCCGAAGCCAACCTTAGCTGGAGTTTGTCCGGTCGTGTTTTGAACAGCTGATCGATAAGCCATTATGAACAGGGGAATATGTCGATCCTAATCGCGTTGGACTACTTTCTTTAGATACTCGACCAATTTTCTGTTGAAGCGCTCTACCATGCCATCTGATTGTGGATGTAGAGGAGTTGTTCCGGTTTTTCTTATTCCCAGCATTTTACACATCTCCTGGAAGGTCCGTGATTCGAAGTTCCGTCCTTGGTCCGAATGAAGTTCCTGAGGTCCAACAAATCTGCTGACCCAATGGATTATTACCTGTTCCGCTACTGTGGTAGACTCTTGATTGGGGATTGCATAAGCTTCAGGCCATGTACTGAAATAGTCAATAACAACTAATATATAACGGTTACCGTTATCTGTTTCTGGAAAAAGTCTAGCGATGTCTACGGCTATGCATTTCTCCTCTCCCTCTGTGTGGTGGTTCTTTGCAAGAAGCACGGATAGTGCATATGCGGCACCACTTCTCATCATCCTCACGCATATGTAACCAATAGACCCTTTCACGTATTTTGGAAATTATTTTATTCAGCCCCAAATGTCCTACAAATGATCCACTGTGTATTTCTTCTGACCTGGGACGCTGGGACGACTTTCTGCATTCGCAATGACTCGCGGTTAGTTGATTCCCACTTGCGCTTTAATATACCATATTCAACGTGAAGAGAATTCCATTGTGCCAAGTAGCTCTTTAGTTTCTCACTCCTCTCCGAAATATCTTTCCATTGTGGTTTTTCCATGTTTTCTTTCCAAGCAGGAATGGGTGATATGTCTCGTTGTCCCAGCCTGTCAATAGTTCCACCGTTATCAACTATATAGTTGCCTTTATTTCTTTTCTTCCACCCGAACGTAATGTTTGCATTCAAATTTGCATGGACGTCGTGAAAGGGCGTCTGCATTTTCATGGATACGTCCTCTTCGGTGTTGGATTGCAAAGTCATAAGCTTGAAGGTGCTCTCTCCATCTCGCCACTTGCCCCTCAGGTGTCTTAAACTAGAAAATCCATTTAAACGCTGTATGGTCAGTGCAGGGCATAAATTTCTGCCCGTAGAGATATTTATGGAAATGCTTGGTTGAGTTTACAATGGCAAGTAGCTCTTTCCTTGTAGCACAATAATTTTTCTATGATTTTGAAAGTGCTTTGCTAAACTAAGCTACTGGCACTTCTTGACCATCCTCCTCCTGTGAACGCACTGCACTAATACCTCCATTGCTGGCATCCGTGTCCAATAAAAAAGTTTTTCCCAGCTTTGGATAGTGAAGAACTGGAGTTCCACAGAAGTGTTGGTTCAAATTTGCAAAATTCTCCTTCAATATATCTGACCATATGAATGGGTTTCCTTTTACTGTAAGTTGATTTAGATTCCTTACTATATCTGCAAAATCTTTTACGAATCGCCTGTAGTAGGTAGGTAGTCCAAGAAAACTCCTTAATTGATGTTTGTCCTTTGAAATTGGCCAATTCTTGACAGCTGCTATTTTCCTGGATCAGTTCTTACTGCTTGCGATGAAACTATGTGCCCCGAATATTTCACTTCATTTTTGAGTACAACGTGTTTATTTGTGCAGAGCTTTAGTTTCGCATCTCTCAGTCTTTGAAGTACGTCCCGTAAATTGTTTTTATGTTCCTCGAATGTCATTCTGATTACTATTATTTGATCTAAGTAGACAAGATATGTTTTTCAGGTTAATCCTCGTCAAACATATCCCATGCGTCGTTCGAATGTGGCTGGAGCATTACATAATCCAAATGGCATAACTTTGAATTACTATACGCCACTTCCAAATGAGAATGCAGTTTTGCCTCGGTATTACTACTTGCCAGTAACCGCTCTTCAAATCCAATGTGTAAAACCATTGCGCTCCGGAAAGTGTGACCAATTTGTCATAAATCCTTCGTAACGGATAGCTATCCTTTCTCGTTACGTTATTTAGTTGGCGGTAGTCCACACAGAATCGGGTGCTGCCATCCTTTTTCCTGACCAAAACAACTGGCGATGTTCACGGGCTGTTAGATTCCTCAATTATGCCTTGTTCCTTCATGGAAATTATCTTATCTGCAACTGCTGGCCGTTTGGCTACTGGTAGTCTTCGTGGTGTCTCACGAATGGGCCTAGGATCTCCTGTATGGATCCGATGCTGGACAGCAGTTGTTTTGCCGAAATCATCATCACTCATTGCAAATAATTCCGGAAATTCATCGATCACCTCTGTGGCATCTTTGTGTTGCTGTTCACTTAAGGCACTAGATCAAAGAAGTTTCTGAACCTGTTGAGTAGTAGAGTAGTAGCTGTATTAGTTGTACCTCAATTTCGGATCTGTTGAGCACTCTGACTGGAATTAATGTTGGCCTTATTTCGTTATTTAAAACACAATATTTCGGATATAATTCAAAGGCTCTTTCTTTATTTAACTTTACTGTTTTCAGCTCACAAATTCACAAATAATTATCAAATCAACTCATTACTTATCACTAGTACTGTACTTCTAATTATCATAATCCAAATAGTTTACTTCGTTCACTTCACTGTCTGAAATAAGACTCGCCTCCTGGATGTGAGAAGCGCCGTATTTATACTCTATGAGTAATCCTAGAAACTTCCTCAATATTCCATTCTCCGAACCCAAAGTTTACTAGGATGTCACTAACCTAAAGTTGCTTTCATTTCCAGTAAATGTCGCTTGTATCACTTTATACTGTATTATCACTGTATTTATCACTGTTTACGACAATATATTGATGTATTGACCTTATGGTTGTAATTCGTGGCATTGGGGACCTGAGTCACAATAATACCAGATCATTAAATTCAGCGATTTGATTTATTCAATACTTTTCCACCATGAAAAATGGCTGGCAAAGGGCACACCTTTTATATACTGCGTTTAATGACACCGCTTTTTGTGTTTATTAACACCACTCTAACTGGATCGTCAGCACCAAGATAAATTTCTCTAGTTCGAGCAAGAAGCCATTTTGGGGAGTCAATCCCTAATCAACCACTAAGACTAGAGCTCCCCTTTCGATGTTTGGCGATGGAGTAGTCCACTTCCTTCGTTTTTGTAGCTGTAGAATGTATTCTCGAGACCAACGAGTCCAAAAATGCTGTTGTAAAGCCCTAATTTGATACCAACGAGAAAGACGAGAAATATTAATATCCGATCAGTTTGGTTCAGCAATTGCTTTCAATGGGGCTTTAATTAAGAAATGCCCAGGGGTGAGAACTTCTGGTCTGTTGGATCTGATGGAAGTGGAGTTAAGGGCCGGGAGTATATTATTGCTTCTATTTGGACTAGTGTAGTGGAAAGTTCTTCAAAAGTCAACGAAGCTTTACTTATTGTTCGAACAAGATGATACTTTGCTACCTTTACAGAAGCCTCCCACAATCCGCGAAAATGTGGAGTTCGAGGCGGAATAAAATGAAAATTGATGCCATCTTCTGAACACAAATTAGTAATCTGCTCTTGTGTTTGCTTAGAGTTGAGCTCCTTGTGAAGCTCAGCGAGGTATCTTCTTGTGCCAAGAAAATTAGTCGCATTATCGTAGTAAAGATTCTTACAAAGTCCTCTGCGAGCGAAGAATCCCTTCAGGGCTGCAATGAAGTCTTCAGTAGTTAGATCCATTACAGCTTCTAAATGCACGGCTTTGGTTGCAAAGCAAACAAATACAGCGACATAGGCCTTATGGGCATGTTTTCCTCGCAGCTTGTAGTGAGCCTACATTGGTCCACAGTAATCAACATCACAGTTGAAAAATGGACGAGCTGGCTGAACGCGGCGCGACGGCAGACTACAATTATCTGAGGCAAAATGGAAGGCTTCGAGCGAAACACTGGACACGTCTGTGAACTACTTTCCGTGCCATGCTTCTTCCATTGATAAGCGAGAGTCTTTGACGAACGAGTGCCTAGGGCGCCTGAGGTCCTGCATGGAAATTCGTCTTGTGGTAATACATGAAAAGAGAATAAACATTGGGATGTTTTTTCGGTAGAAGGATGGGATGTTTGGTAGCATAGGGTATATCTGCATTCTACAGATGCCCTCCTAGTCCAGTGAGTTTGTCTGAAGGGTTACCATCAAGGAACGGGTTCAAACTTTTGAGGCAACTCTGAGGGCTTTTCTTCGATGTTTTTTCTAAACTATGAATATCTATTGAGTATTCTTGATTTTGAAGAATCTATAGTAACTTTACTAAAGCAGCATCTATTTCGTCTGCTGTTAATGGTCCCGTCGCTCGATTTTTTCTTGTTTGACGAAGTTTTCTGAAGTCGTTTACGTATTTGACTGCTTACGATACCTTCCACAGTGTCTTGCATTTCCGCTATCATTACACAACTGGTTTTTCTTCTTTCAGGCAATTCCGATAATATCGTCGGGTTTCGCTTCTTTTCGGCCAGTCTTCAGAGGGTTGTTTTAAGAAAACTGGGTCATTAAACCATAGTTGACAAGAAAGCAATTCTTCTGGCATCATACCTCAAGAAATTATATCTGCTGAGTTATCCTTACATTCAACATGCCTCCAGATCACGACTGAGTCAAGTTCCCGAATTCGTGAGCCTCTTTTATCAACGAATGTGGTCCACTTTGAAGGATGAGATGATAGCCAATCGAGTACGATTTGTGAGACGGTCCAGAAGTGTACCTTATTAATTTTAATTTCTATTATTGGGCGCAGTTCAAATAGCAATTCAGCGAGTAGTTGTGCACCGCAAAGTTCTAGTCTGGATTTAGCACACAGCAGTTCAACTGTTACTTTGCCATCGTCTCGATCTAATATACAAGCATATATATATAGATGATGGCAGCTGATTTAGGCAACAAGTCGCAAGGAATGGAGCAGCATAGGTCCAATACATTGTAAGTTTGTATTCTGGATCAACTAGAATTTGACGATACATCTTGGAAATATCCCCAGTGATCGTATATCGAAAAGATCTGAATCGTACAATTACATCAAAAAGATCAGACTGAATTGTGGGCCCAACCATCATAATGTCATTCAATGATATATTTAAATTGGTGCGACACGAAGCACTAAACATAACTCTCATCTTGGTGGTGTACTTTAAGGTGTTAAAACGAAATGATGCGGCATAAAGTAAAGTTCGAAAGTGGGTTCCGATATATCCAGTAATTGCATATGATCAAGTTTGAAGTATTCATGAATAAACTCAATGTATTCCGTTTTTATTTCTGGTGTCTTAAGCAATCTACACTCTAGGCTGAGGAATTGTTTTTGAGCTATTTGGTAAAAATCTCCCAGAAGCGAAGGATCGGTTTTCAATGGGAGTTTTACACGAAAGCGTCCTGATGATAAGCGTGTAAAATTCTGCTTAAAATGAGCTTCACAAACGATATGATCCTGAGCCATCTTTATGTTGGCTTGTCCAATGTTTTCTATAGACCAACATTTTTGTGTCAATTTGTTTAACGACTCCGATGCTGAGTCTCCTTCTCCTTGAGGAGCCAGCGCACATAGAGTTGTATTCACACAAGGTTTATCGACTTCTCCAGCCACTACCTATCCTAATAATGTTTTTTGCAATAGAGGTAAACCATGGCCAAGCTTGATTTGACCTACCGCTATAAGATCGAAGAAGATGTCAGCACCAATTAACAAATCAATGTTTTTCGGTTCGTGAAATAAAGGGTCAGCAAGCTTCAAATTTTCAGGAATTTTAATGTTTAATGTTAATAAGATAATGTGGCTCAAGCCCAGTGATCCAAGGAAGAATCCAAAATTCTAAGTGAGCAGAAAAACTGTTTTACTTGATTTGACAGTTGTTGAAGTTCTACCTTTTATTTTTGCCGTACTTTGCCCGATGCCATTGACTTCACTTTCTGCTTTCGTTCTTTTCAAACCAAGTCGTTGAGATATCCGTTCGGTAATAAAATTAAATTGTGAAGTAGAATCTATAATGGCTCGATAGGGTACATAACATCCTGAATTATCTTTCAACTCGACTAAAGCTGTTGCTAAAATAATTCTACTACTTCTATGGTGATTCTATACTTCCTCGTCTTGCGGGGACGAAACTTTCAACGAAGTGGAATTTCTTGAAGATTGACTAAACAATGGAGTTGATTCCTTTTGCAATTTCGGTTATGAAGAAGAAATTTATGATGTTGTTTCTAGTGTGATATCTGGGCTTGGAGCTTAAGTCACGGAATGTTTTGATTGGGCCTGATTAATTATATCTCGACGAAGAAAAGTGTGGTGAGCAGTGGCTACACATTTTCTCCGTACAGCTTTTCGTAGAAGGACGCTTTTGCATACACATCAGACATAATGACAGGCTCTTCACTTCATAAAATCTTTGCGATGGGGACATTGATGTGAATTTGGAGCACTTTGCAGTGTGGTGATCATTTTTAAGACAGCAAAGACATCGATTTCCTCTTATTGCAACTACCAATGAACTGTTTCTTCTATTAATAGGAAATCTTTCGCGAAATTTCTACGTATTTGAACCAATGCTTAAGGCAGGACGAATACCAATTTCTCTGTTTTCTAGAGTGGTACAACGATTACATAAGAAAAATGAAAATGCTTTCCATGATGGCAGAGAATTGAATTCCATCTCTTCATCCCATTTGATTTGTGTTTCGAGATCTAATTTAGTTTTAACAAGGTGAGACAGAATTGCATGGAATACTTCTGCAAGTTTGCCTAACGGATTCAAGGCACGAAACTGACCATTTACCGAATCGACCAAATCACATAGCAGTAAGGTGGATCCACGGCTTACTCTGGGCAAATCAATCAACTCTTTCACATGTGCTTGAAAAATAATACATTTATTATCGTAACGTCCTTTCGAAATTTGTATAGCTTCTTTGTAATTTTTACCCGATGTTTCTAAGGCTTGAATGGTGTGAATAACTTCGTTGTCTCGTAATAGAGTGCTCTGTTATTAAGAATAAATTGGATACTTCATTGATTTTCTTTGTTAGAGATGAGAAGCTCAATTCTCCAAAAATCTACCAATGTTGGCAGGGTCGCCATGTGAATAACTTCGTTGTCTCGTAATAGAGTGCTCCGTTATTAAGAATAAATTATATACTTTATTGATTTTCTTTGTTAGAGCTGTGAAGCTCAATTCTCCAAAAATCCACCAATGTTGGAGCTAGAAGCTCAATATCTTGGTGTCGGTGTATCTTTTTAACAGGAGCTGAAAAGCTCATTACCTGTATTGTCCGTTTAGAGCTGAGAAGCTCATTATCTCGTGTAAAGAAAACGCCACGGGAATTACTGGTTAAATTCTGATCATTTACCTCCAATAGCACTATATTTATATTATATTAAAAGTGCTGAATTTGCTAAACCTAAAAATGAAATTTCTTTCTCATGGGAAAGATTAAAAGTGTTACAAATACTTTATGCAAATTGCTTACTTTACTCATATCGATAAAATTTGGTGTTATCGATAAATGCATGACCTCTATGTGAACAAGCAATCATAATGTTTAAATGCTTAAATTGCAATCTTTTGCTTATTGAAAGAGTGCGAAGCAAAAATGAAATAAAAATTACATACAGTCATCAGTTGCGTCATAGCGCAATTACTTTTTTATAGTTCATTGAGTAATACGTAATATGCTTTATCACGGTACAACGGTGACCAGTGATGATCATATTACTTTTTACAACTCTTACTTTGATATTTTATTAATGGATCGTAGAATGGCGTGTGGCTATTCATATCGTATTTCTTTTGTTTTGTTATGTTTGGTTTTGCTCTCTTTATTATTATTATTGAGGTGCTCGTTTATGCATTTAACGTTACGGCATGTAGGTTATGTAGGTATGCTCCAAATGGTACGAAGGGGTCGTTTACCCAAACAGGATCTTAAGTGCTGAAATTTTTCTATATCAGTCAGCTCGGTATCATCATGAACTAAAGTAACGAAAGAGACATAAAAATCAAGCCACTGTGTATATTTGCCTGAAAACTGCGGCAATTTTAATTTAGGTAAACGTGAAGTACGAGATTGAGGGACACAAAAAGAAGTCTGAGTTTCAATAGCTGGATTCTTACTTTGCTTTTTCAATTTGGAAACGCCTGACAAAAGTCTTGATTTAACAGAGCAGTAAATTTCTTCTAATGCATCCCGCTTTTGAGACTCTTGCTCTACATTATCCGTAAAGATTTGAAATTCACTTTGAATATCCATTACTCTGTTAAAATAGGATTCGAGTAACCCTAGACGTGTCTCTAGATCAAAAACTGTCAACGTATCTGAATTTTTCTCAATATAATTTTTAATGCGAGTAACGGAACCTTGTAATGAAGCCCGTTGTGTTTTCAATTTTTCATACTTTTCGGGATTTGCTCCTTGACCCATTCATTATGTTCAAAATATTTTAGATGAATTCAAACTTTCATTATTCTTAATATGTTATGGATTTAAACGAAACTCGTTATCAACACTGAGACAAAAGTTATTCTTGGATATATATTTATATTACTTTCTATGTATTCATTTTAAATTAAATACGGCATTGCAAGATGCACTCACCGAAGCTATCTTTAAAGCACAGGACTATAAAATATCTCAATATATACTCACAATTCACGTAGTAAATAATCGGACTTTAATTTACAGTAATTTTTTCTTTATGTAATAAATTCATTTTGTGTAAACAATAGTTGGTATGCTGTTTCACTGCACCGTACGTGGCGGTATTGACTTTCTGAATGTGTGCGTGAGGTTAATTTTGACTATAATTTTTTCAAATTGCTGATAAATTCAATTATCAATCTTTTAATAATCCAGTTTTTATTTTCACGAGATTTTGATTTTATTCACTTTAATAAAACATGTGTGTATATGTAAGTATATGAATAAAAATGTTCATGCCATTTTAAACAATAATCTGTAGCGGTACTCACTTATATATTGAAAGTCACGTGGAAATACCTTTTTTTATTTAAGCAAAACTATACATAACATCCGATAAATTTACCATCCAATGATGTTTACACTTTTAGATTGCTGGAAATTATTGCACCAAACAATCGAGATTAACGAAATTGTGTGATTGCTTTTAACACGTGTTTATCCAGACGAGATGACGTTGTATTCCGAACCTCCTTGCAGAATCTCTTTTTTTTTTTTAAAAATCCACATTTAAATTATCCGAGAGATCCGGCTCCAAGGACCTTGTAGAATTCACAAGCTTTTGGTGAATCGAGTTGATTTAGAAAATGAAACCACAATCGCTTCTATTATTCTTAACTCTTATTTATTTCACCGATAATAAATTAACAACTTCCTTTATGAGCAACTAACTAACAACTGCCAGTAAAACGGTGTACCCACTAATGCAAGTTGGAAAAAGACTAACTGGCTAACATCAAGATGAGATAAGAGAATTCAATTCAATTGTATCTAGCAACGTTAATCAGGGTTAAAGTCAAGTTTCTTTACATCAAGCAAACAATTTTATTGATTGCCGTTGCTTGACTTCGAGCAATGTTATGCTTAAATTGAACAACAAGAATAAGTTAGAAGAATTGTTTCCTTAAAACAAGAATAATTTACTAACATATAAATGTATGGTTTTCTAAAAAAAATCATTTCAAATTCTTAAATCTAATAAATTGTGAATGTATCCCAATAGCCCTGAAATAAGAAAATAATGTCTAATTCTGAAAACAAAATTGCATGAACCAAGAAGTATTTGCTTGAATTAAGTTTTTTCATTAAACTGAAAAGAAGAAAATTTCCAGAAGTATTTACTTAATCGCAGCAGCATTATGTTCCAGGAACTATAGTGAGAGTAACGATATTTACTCTTATTAAGGAAACAAAGAATAGTTCACTATTTCATTTGTTTCTTTCAAGCCGTTGTTTACTTGAATGAAGTAAAGCTGCCCTACGTTAAATCAGATGAGGGTGCGTATTCAGCGTTTTGTAATTTCCATTTCAGTCTTGTTTCAAATGTGGTCAAGAAGGGTAGTGCTAAAATTCGCCCACTTACTTATTTCCTTTAATGATATTAACAAAGAATATAGCTTGGAAAAACTTATTTCTGATATTACAGAAGACAAGTATTATGAGTTTCTTAAATTATCATTCCATAATATAAATATTAATAATATTGTAACCGCTTCTCACAACCGCTTATAAGGGAAATTATTATAAAAATCTGTATATATAAAATATTAGATTGCATTATGGTAGACAATACAATATTGCTAATTTTGTCAGAAATGAAAATCTCGAAAATAAATTCTCATTTTATGTGTTATTTTGTTGAAAGAAATTTGGAGAGATATTCTTTGCAAGAGATACACAATTTTTATGTAAAGCCTCTTTAAATCCATACATTACCTGATGAAAGAAAAATGTTTAAATCGAATATTATATAATATATTATAATATAATGTAAGAAATATGTGAACTGAAAAATATTTAATTTGTGTTTTTGAATATTTGGAATAAAGTTTTTGGTCTATGAATTTCATTTGTCATCTTCTGAATATAACATCAAAAAACAACAAAAAATCTTTGTATACTTGGAAAACAATTCTTATTTTAATTTTCGTTCGAAATTAATTGGGATGGAACTTATGCGAAATTTTAGTTGAATTGTAAATGTTAAGGTTGAAAGTCTTGATTCTGCCTATTCATTTGACTAGATTTCATTTCGATCAGATACAAGTAAATTTTTCTTAAGTCTACTAGCATTACGATTTCTACTGCAGCGAAAAAACTTTTCCAGAAAGAAGAAAGTTCTTCTAACGGCAAGAAAACCGTAGATATAATAGAAGCCAAATTTAATTAATATATGCAGAAACAACTGTGGTATTAACAAAAATTCTTGTTGTAAGCAGAAACTTATACAACGAAAATGATTTGCTACAATCAAGAACATTTTACACGAAGTCATCATAATATATACTTAAAATGATCGAATTTGGGATATTTAAAGTAAATCTTTTCCTAGAATAACGAAAAGTAGATTACATTTAAGCAAATATATTCTTAGGATATACAACCTTTCCTCATCTTCTGTCTGCAAACTTGCTGCCATTAATCAAAATTTGATATGATTTAGAAAATATATTTGCTACTATTAATCTAATTTTTCTATATTCAGTTTGTATAAGAGGAAGCAATTTGTTTTCTTGTATGTAGAAAATATCCGCTAAGCTCAAAATCGCATCTAACTTTCCTTGATACATATGGTACAGAGCTTGTTCCCAGTAAATATTTCTCTCAGTGTATCTCGCCTTTTCCATCGCTTCAGCCGAACTATCACTATGGGTAGACGCGGATACCGCCATCGGTGCTGCAATACAACAAAAATTCGTTGGTAGCTGGATTTTACTCTGTTTACTTGAAAAATGCTCAGCAGAAATACAGCATCTATGACATGGAATTGAATTGCTAGTGACATACAAAAGAGTCAAGTATTATAGGTATTTAGTAGAATGTCGTGTCTTCACACTCTACAAAGTCCTGAAAAGTCAATGAGGTCAATTTACTACTGATGGTCTGTCTAGAGTCGATTAAATTAAGCTCTTGGGCAAAATGAATTTTGGTTAAATGCAATTACAAGATTCGGAATTTCAAAAGTACCTTCAAAATTCTCGGTTCAAATTTGAAAAATTTCCGATTTCTGGCTCTACCGAAGTTTCGGAAATAAAAATCCGACCATTTATTCCCACTGCTTTCAGAATTCAAGTTTTTACAACTGTTCTAATTTGTCCCACCCGAGCATTCGCACAACGAACAAAATGATCATGCCAGAACTATCTGGATGGTCCACCAATAAAGATGTCAACTCTTGGCCAAAACTCTTGCAAAAACGCTTTAGACTCATTCGACGGATGCTCCCCGGTCGCTTCTAAACCATTGATATCAACATCTTTGGTCCTCTTCCATCCTCGTAAAAAATTAGGTACTGTCTTACAATTATCGATAGGCTTACGCGATGGCCAGAAGCCATCCCTCTAGCCGACATTAGTGCAGAAATAGTCACCACTGCACTCTGCCAAGTGTGGATACCTCGCTTTGATGTCCCTAGGACCATTATAACAGATCAAGGCGCACAATTAAACAACTGGTTGGTACCGAAATTCTAGGGTCTAGACAATTGTAACGTTACATCATTTTTTGTATGAAAAATCTAAAGCAAACACATGTACCTATAATAGCAATATGATTATCGATAACAATGTGAACTAATTTGTTTGGATTTTGGTCGTAATTGGAAAATTCTTACCAAATTATTACGTAGGTAATTTTATGACTAAGATGCAAAATTAACCTTTAGGTGTTTTTTTCACTTTCTCTTAAGCATATCCAACGAAAAAGTACAGCAAGTGCCAAAATGTATGCAATTATCTTTTGGGAATAAATATTTGAAGGCAATTTTCCTGCATATGTTTAAGAAAAACTGGAAAAACAGCAGAAAGGATTACGTTTTGTGTAGAGAGTGTAATAAGTCCTTTTAAAGCGAAGCTTTTGGGTTTCTTATGTCCAATATGAAAAATTGGTGTTGACGTCGTGTTTTTTGATAAAAATATTAGCTGAATAAATTTATTAAATTTATTGAGCCATAACTTCAAAAGAGGAGAGGAAGATTTATAGACCATTGTATAGGTCCAACGACTGTCTATCTGCCAAAGTTTAAATCAACATCGTGGGATGTAACGTGGAGAAGTTACAAGGTGATCAGTAAAAACATACCCAAATATCTTTAAGTCCCGTTATCTCGGAAACCGTTAGGATATTCCTCTCCCCACCCATAATGTCTTTTGCTAGCCGAAGTGTGGCCTATCCATAGCCTTCGCGTTTCCTATCACTAACGGGACATCCTGTATAACTACTGTCAAAAATTTCAATAAATTTCATGTGGAATAGGATTTGAATAACTATGTACGAGTTAATAGTTATATAATACTATGCCTACCTAGGCCATATATATTTTTATACTCTAGGAATCACAGGTTTGTCATTCTATTTGTAACACATAGAAATAATGCTTGTAGAACAAAATCGATTGGAGACCAAAGGATAATATTAAAAGTTATTTTGATTTTTGCATATTCGTCCGTCCGTCTGTCCGTCCATCCATCCGCCCTCCGGACTGTTTGTCCGCCCAACCGTCCGTCTGCACGATAACTCGTGTACTTAGAGAGCTGAAATTTCGCTCACGGCCTTTTCTAAAATAAAGCCAATTTAAGTTTGAAAATGGGACATATCGGGTAACTTCTTCGTGGGGCTGCCATGCAAAGGTTTCGTTTTTCACTATAAGTATATTTGATCACTGCTTGGAAACGCGCCAACGTAGAGAGCTGTATACGTTTTTTTTTTTATAGAAATAGTAAAAAGAAATTCAAAAATGGGCTAAGTTATGCAACCCCCTCTTGGTGTTGTCATATAAAAAGTTAGGTATTTTGTATACTGTAAAAATGATCAGAGCTAGATGTTTTTATTGTACTGAAAAGTTCTTAAGAAAAATTAACCCTATGAAATTGGTTATAATCATTTTTACTACCGTTCGAACCGTTCTAGAAATATATGAAAAATCTACCAAAGACCAATTTTAGCTTTTTTACTTGTTATAATTATTTTACTTCTTCTTATTACTTGTAAGCACGTTATCAGTTGTATACAATTTATTACTACATAAACATTATTAATATTCTTTGAAATGTAATAGTTAATTAAGAGGTATAGTGCAATATCTTTGAAATTCTTTTCCAAGTATTTCTCATTATATCGATTTTTATACAACAAATCAATTACTGTGATACAGCGCATTTGTAAGGCTACAGTTTACCGTAATACCTACATACATATATACCTCGTATCAAGTCTACAAGTCCTCTATTTTTAGGAACAAATAAAGCTGCAGATAGAATCTGTTTATTGCTAATAGCTTTAGAAAATGTAAAAATGAGGAACTCATAGTGAAATTTTGTCAGCCACACACCTAAACATTTCTTTTCTAAAATAAATTTTACGATATAATGCAATTAACCATAGTTTTCTTGTCTCTTGCAGGGCTTCGGAGTTCAGTAAAGACTGCTAAGTTGTTCATATTACATATATTCGCAAAATATAGTTGATTGATAGCAGCGAAACGGTGCGGTGTATTTGCTGCGAGAAAGTTTAAGGAAGTATCATAGTAGCGTCTGTTTTTCGATAAGTGGGATGCCGTTCTACTCCGAAGGATATAAGGCAATCTTGTAAATGCAGATTAAGAAAATTATAATCGTTTAGCGAATAAATAGACTTGGATAATTACGCCAAATAATCATGACAGTCTTGCAGAAAATTCATGGAGATGGTAGGTTTTAAAATGTGACAAAGTGTTAACATTTATGAAAAATAATTTTAAATCTTGTGTTTGCTGTATTTCAGTGTGTAAAAAACAAATAATTTCTTATCATTACATAAAAAAGTAATTGTGAAAATATAAGAAGTGAGATGGAGTATTTTGGGTGATCGTTATTTAAGAAATGCACTAGGAAAACGATAGAATTTATTTCCGGTAATAAAGATCGCAAACCTAATTTTTTTTTACAATTTTCCATTGTTACATCTCGAAGAGGTTACCTGTTTTAGTCCATTTTTAAGCCACGATCTCCATAAAAGTATTGTAAACAGAGTGTTTGATTTATAAAATTGGAATATGGGTCACTATAATATCTGATGAACACAAAAAAATTAGTTGAGTTAGTCAAACAAATATGTTTATCAGATTCCTTGCATCTCTCAAGAGTAAAAATTACTTAATTAAAATGTATTGAAGTTATTCAGAAAATTTTATTAGTCACTAGGAATGGAACAGAATCATATTGCTCATGAACAGTTGCGTAGATAAGGCGCCCGCCAGGCAAAAGGGGGTGAAGTGGTATTTAGGAGCCACAAACTGGTAACTGAAATTTTCAAAGAACTCCAGCATTTTACCAAAAATATTATAACATATAAAGATACTACAAAATTGTTTCCTGGGATTTATTAGCAGAACCCATACGACGCCTTCTCATGCATTATCAATGCTGCATACATCGCTTTCTTTTTACAATTTCTCTAAGGATTTTATTTTCTTTTCTTTAAAATATCTTGAAATAAGAAAAAACTTTGCTTGCATTGTTTACGTTGGATGGTTTCCGTGGCTGATAAAATATATATGCAAGTGGTATAGGTGAATGAAGTAGGTATAGTATATACAAGCATTATATATATGTATATACATGAATGTGTGCTCCAAATCCAATATAAAATTAACGATGACTCGATCTTATGTATAGAGGCCTTCAAGTTTTTCTTACAAATTTCCTGGATTTTTTTTTTTTTACAATATTTATGCAGATTCCGGCACAGGATCTGAAAATAAATCCAAGAGTGAATAAAAATACTGCGGTAATATTTTCTGAAAATTTCGAAATAAAATTAATGCTTTTTGTTTGAGGGCTTATACCACCTTGAGGTTTTCAAAAAATTAATTTTTTTTTCTAGAAAATTGTTTATACTTTGAAAAATACAGGGTGCTTCCGCCAAGAAGGTCAATAGAGCAGATACTGAGTATTTTGTGAAAAACTAATTGTTTCCTTAATCACCCTGTATCTCTTAAACGGTTGATACCCCCACCACTGCCATGCAATTTTTTGTTGGGATAGGTGAATGCTATCATCTCCTGCTCTATTGACCTCTTAGGCGGAAAAATCCTGTATATAAGCGTTTAACCATTTCGAAATATGTATCTCCGAAGTTATGGCAGTTAGTAGTGAGCGCTGCAGGGAGTAGTTGTTTTTCCTTTTGGAGTTTTTCCCGAGACTACGTTTAACCGATTTTGATAAAATTCAAATCACATATTCTTTATAATATTATCTATCAGTTATGTATAAGAAATAATTTTTTTGGATATTATTACAATAAATACCAAATTTTACACCTAGATGAAAACTCATAGGATGTACTTAGGTTGTTAAAAAATAATTATGGCAGTGAATTAGATTCAGATGTATAGAATCACAAAACATTTAGATTTTTACACGTTAGCTCTATTTAACCGACTGTTCATCAGTCTGTTTGTCGATCCGAGTATTCGAGCGATAGCTTGAAAGTACGTTTATGAGAACAGTAAGGTCTGGTTCGCAATACAAGAAAATTCATAGCCATGGCCCAAGAACTTTTGTCCGTTATTGAGGGAGTCATAATAAAACCACCAAGAATGCTATGCATAGATAGATACATAATAGTATATAGGTACATATTCATTTAAACCAAGTCAGAGTAAAATATGTATAAAGAAAGAATCATTGGTTAATACTGAACATTACACATTCGCACTTTTTATGAAAGTATTTATTTCGAAGAAATCACTCATTCCGCTTTGTTGTAGACGTATCCTAGTCCGAGACGTAATCATATATTCGTTATGTGTCCGAACAAAATTTTGTAACGACTGATATACTTTACAGGACTTTTTGTGAGTACGGATTGCTTCAATTATCAATTTCAATATCGACTTTCTTCTTCCGACCTGACTCCTGCTCAGTATAGCAATCCAATTCTACATGGGCTTTAAGATTACCTACTGTCACATGTAAAATATTGGATTAGAAGTGTCAAAAATTTGGTCACAATCAATCTGTCAACTTCTGAATATACCCTTGATTTTGGAAATCAGTTAATATGTAAAAAGCAGAGACCATATTTGTTATAAAAGCTATGATAAAAATTACACTTTAATAATAATAATCTTTCGACCATTTTTTTCTTTTTTTTTTAACCCTTGACCATTATTTAACAATTTATTCTTTTTTTAGTTATGAAATAATATTGATGGATAAACATTTTAATTCTTCTCAATAATAAGATTTAGGAAAATTTAAGTACCGAACTCGTTTTTAATATACAATTTTTTTTTAAGACTTGTCTAATAGAAGTTATACGACATTAATACATACTTAGATTTATACCCCAAATTTTTCTAAGATCAATAAAACGAATTGTTTTGAACATATAGACTGTACGATGACAACTTCTCTCTTTCAGTTTATTTTGAAAGTAGTATTGAAAAACGTGTTTCTCTTTCTGAATGTAAATACGTATTGTCTCACATTATTGGCTTTTATATCCTAGATGAAATCTAAAGTGTTAAGTTTGTCATTCCATTTGTAAAGCACAGAAATAATGATGGTAGAGCAAAGTGGATTCGAAACAGACGAATAATATTAAAAGTTATTTTGATTTTTGCATGTCCGTCTGGCCGTCCGTGCGCACGATAACTTGAGAACGCGTGAACTTAGAGAGCTGCAATTTTTTACACTGACATTAAATCAAAAAAATTAAATTCGAAATTGAGATAAATCGGGCAGCACCTTCGGGGAGTTGCCATACAAAAATAATTTCGGTTTCCACTACATATTTGGACACTCCTGAGAACGCGTCGACACATAGAGCCGAAATTTGGTACATGGTGTTTTCATAGTATTAGCAAATAAAATTTCAAAAATAGCTTTTTACGTATACTGTGAAAACGATCAGTCCTAGTCAGTTTTATGGTACTAAAAACTTCTTCAGAATACTAAATCCTATAAAATTGGTTATAATCTTTTTTTCTGTCCGACGAACCATTCTAGAAATATATGCGAAAAACAACATCAAAAAACATTCGTTCATTCATCTAGGGTATCATAGAATTGGTCTTTTAGACTAATTCTAACTTTTTTACTTTCTAAAGAAGTATGCCTTGTTCTTTTGGGGAGAAAATTTGTCCTTTTTTGTGATACAATCGTCTTTCGTTGCCTATATGTAAAACATACGTATATATACATACATTTATTATTGTAATCAAATTCTTAAAAAATTATCAAAAAATCAGTTTTAATAAAATTGCAAAGAAACCGTCCGCTTATGAGAGGCAATTCGACCAACACTCCAGAAAAATAACATCTGTGTCCGCCAAGAAGATCCACCTTTGGAACAATACTTGTCCGTTTATAAAACAGGTCCGTTTATAGGAGGAGCACGTTAGGAGCTGTTTCTATACATATTTCGATATTGCTTCAAGAATATTTGAGATAAAGTGCTAAACTTTTGTACATAAGTGTTCTCGTATTAATTGTGGATTGACGTTTGGACATGCGCGAAATTCATTTTAGTTATTTATATTTATTTTATCAAATAATAAAGAAGATACTGATATTATTTGAGTACTTATAAGCTATTAATTGCAAAGAAAAGACTAAAAGAAAAAGAAAATATATAATAAGCAATTATACTTAATGATTTATTTCATGATAAAATAAATTGTTAATTCAGCAATAGAAACTACTAAAAAAGGTTAGATAGAGCAAAATTAAAAAAGATGAAATTATCAAAGTAAATGAAAGAAATAATTAATAAAATATAAAAATCAAAAGAAAAGGACGTGTTACTAATGATTTTTTGGTCGGAGTACTAAAACTAGGTATGTTTTCCGCTCTATGGATGTATGGAAACCATTCCAAAGGCAACAAAACAAAGAAGAACACTTCTTGACTCATTTAGAGAAATTAACAATCCTAATTTTGTAGTACCGTGTGTATTGTAAAAGTAGGCAGGTGTGTGCATTAAGGCCGAAGCAGAAGATCAGCGCTCTCCGCTGCAAGTAAAGTAGAGTGGGATTGCATAGACAAATAATCGAAAAATACGGATAATCAAAAAAATTAATAAAATACAGGTACTCTGTTCCAAAGCTATACACGATTTTAAGATTTTCAGGTTTTCTTGAGAATAAATAGAATCCGTGTTTTTTGCCAGTTTGGCAAGTAATTTTAAAAGTTGACGCATTTAATAAGGATTCTAAAATGGTATAACACTTGCTTATTTCTTAGATTACGGAAAAAAAATTAATTCTTCAAGAAACCCAGTTTCAAAATTTTTTTTTTACCTACTAAAAATGATTCTAGTATACACAAAGCTTGCCGTAAGACAGTAGAATCCTTATTAAATGCGTCAACTTTTAAAGTTATTTGCCAAACTGGCGTAGTACATTTTTGTTTTTTCAGTACAGTCAGCTAAAGTTCAACGAATTATTAATTTTATATTGTTGGATCGGCAAAATGTGACATTTTCTTCCAAGCTGCAGCAGTTGGCTTAGAATTTAAACAGATTACATAACCACTATTCGGGATTACATAAGAAAAATAAAATTGAAAAAAAGTAAAGATTTGTAGCAACAAAAGCTAAAAAACCATCACAAGGTGTACATTTTCTCGAAAATAAAAGAAATGTCTATAATTTGAAAAATACATAACTTAGATTTTTTTTAATATTTTTCTGGTAACTATTATGAGTTTATCTATCACCCGATTCCGGATAGACGTCGACTTACGAGACACCCTGTATATGTAGTATAACTTCTGATTCAAGAATACTTTAGTTGTAAAGTAAAATGCAATAAAAAGTTCAAAATTAATGATTTCGAAATGTGGTGGTTTTACACTGCACTCAAAAGTCCATACTTAATTTCAGGGACCGAAAATAATGATTATTTTTCATTTTTTCTATAAAAAAATCATTTAACAAAGGATATGAAAAACCGGTCGGGGATGAATTATCTACACATAATCGGGCATCTACTTTCATTATGCGGTAGAATTCCAAAATATAACTGTTAAAAAAAATCAACTTGTAATTATTATTTTTGAGTTTTAATTTTAAAATCACTAATAATCATTACATCTGAGTTTTACGCCATTCACTCAAGAAAAAAACTCACATCCAAGTTTTTCGTTTTAAAATCATCAATAATCGTCAGACTTGAGTTTAATTTTTTTCGCCCAAAAATAAAACTCAGGTCTGATTTTTAAAATTTGGAATCCGAAATAATCATTATCTGTTGAGTTTTATTTTTTCGATCAAAAGTAAAACTCAAAACAGTATTCCAGGTCCAAATTGCGTTGAATATTATTACTAACTTTGGATAATTTTCATAATTTTTCAGTTTTTTTTAATGATGTTATAAGCCTCTTGTTAAGATTTATATATGTAAGAACGCTTCTCAATTTTTTTCATAATAGTTTCCTGCAGCCTTCCTTTTCTATTATGTCATTGTTATGTGTAATAATATTATTCCTATTATTTACGGGATGTTCTTTTGCATCTTCAAGAAATGCAAACAAAAAATATATAGATAAAATACGAACATTTTACAAAAATTTCATATTATTTATAAATTTGAATTTAATTGAACGAAACACAATTTTCTCAAATTTGCATCTGACAAGTTATTTCTCAGAAACGCAGAAAACGCTCTTTCCACGATGACTTGTGTGTCTGGAACACCATGCAAAATCAATGCTATTCTATATAAGAAGGAAGTCTTATGTTTGTTGTCCAATAGGTTCGAATCTAAGTCAACTCACTGTTCTTTGTATGATTCGATTTCGTTCCTTGCTGCAATCAACTCAAAGTCAAAGTCATCTTCTGAGGATGAATCAACCTCTAATTCAACAATTGATTGCCCTAAAAGAGAAGTACAATTTTGAACAGAAGATTCGTCGATAAAAACTGGACTCTCTCCCATATCCCTGGATGAGCATGGTAGCTCGTCAATAATATTTATATAATTAAATATTACATTAATAATATAAAAAACCAAGAATTATACGTAGGTGTTCAAAAAGATTCCATTATACATATAACCCATATTACATGTGTTCACGTTATTATTGAATATAACAGCCAATCCGCACAAAACCGATCACCTTGGAACACGACTATCTCCGATTAGGATGAAACTTTCACAGTTTGTAGAGAATGCTCAAATAGCTCACCCATATTTTCCCCTCACTAGGGGGTTAGAAATTCCGTGATTTAACGATAAAGCATCATTTTCAAGAAATCATATCTCGAGAACGGAGCAAGCGATTTTTCTGATTCAAATGAAGTTTAATACTTTAACAGCAGCACCGAACGATGTGATTTCTTGAAAATGATGCTTCATGGTTAAATCACGAAATCTCTAATCCCCTAGTGAAAAGATAATATGGGTGAGCTATTTTAGTATTCACTACAAACTTTGAAAGTCTCATCCAAATCAGAGATAGTCGGGTTTCGTGTGGAATGACTAAAAAAATTTTTGAAGATATCAATCATGGAAGCCCAAGTCGGTAAAATTCTAGTTTTATTAAAGTATGTACGAACATATATATGTTAAAAACTACTAGATGGAAACCAATGAAATTGAATGATTTATCTGTTAGGGGACTGTTCCAACCCATCTCTTCATTTTCGCCCTCGTCTTTTTATTAAAATTGTAGCTATTATAAAGTTTACATGTAGGTAACGCTATAACTTATGATAATTATTTTGCTTTGCTCCATATTTATCATTAGCAAAAAAATAAAGCAAGCCCTTATCTAAGTATTGATTAACTCTGGAAACAAAAGGAAGAATTAACTTGTATACTTGTGCAGGGCTTTCTTTCTGGGTGTGACATCGCTAGCTAGTATAAAAAGGTGATGCTGAAGACATAGATTAGGATAGGGCCCAAATATTCAAGGTAACAAATTAAGGAACTATCGCGGTTTTGGTATAATAGAATTAAGTTAATAGAATTATAGTCAGACATAATTAGTTTTATAATCTAAATACGACATTACAATGGAAAAATATTCGTCCCTAGAAGTAATAAAATATTGAAAACTTTTAATGTTTTTTGCAGTGATACCCTTTACATACCTTTTTTAAAGATAGCATCCTTTTTTTCCAGAACCTTCTTTTCCTTTTTAATTCCTTTCTGGAAACAGGACAGAAATCATAGTTGCATTCTCCAGTAATTTAGATTCCCTACGCTCTAAATGTTGCAGTATCCTGTTTTATGCAAATCACCACAATAAGCCTGTCCTGGATACCCTATAGAGCAAAGTAAGATTGAGGACTACACAAACGAACTCTTTTGATTTTTGCATGTCTCTCTGATTGTTTGTCTGTATGTCCGTCCGTCTGTCTGTCTGTCCGTCTGTCTGTCTGTCCGTCTGTCTGTCTGTTCATCCTCACGATGACTCGAGAGCGCGGTCACATCAATAGCTGAAATTTCATGCACGGCTTTTAAGGAAGTTGTATACTTAAGTTAGGACCAATCAGGCGAGTCCTTTTGTTTAAACACTGCTGAAAAAGCGTAGATGTAGTGGCCTGAAATTTTGTACATGGCGTTTTCATAAAAATAGTAAATACATTTTGAAAAATATACTACACCGGGCAACCCTTTCTTTCTGTGTCCATACAAAAATTTAGGTGTTTTACGTGTACTGTATGAATAAGAAGGATCAGTCCTAGACGTTTCTATTGTACGGACAAATTCTTCAAAATATGAAATCCTACGAAATTGGTTATGATGATTTTCACTGCTCGACGAATCATTCTAGAAATAAAAATCCACTTTAACAAGCATACTTGCACAGAGGAGTGGCGACCATACGAAATTACATACGGGCATTCATCTAGGCTATCATAAAAATTGGTCTTATAGCAATTCTAGCTTTTCCATGTATTTTGTTTTTATCTAATGATTCAAAAAAACAATAAGGTAATAGAAAAGGAAGGCTGCAGGAAACTATTATGTAAAACTTCCTTCACATTTACAGATTTTAAAATTTCTAACCCCCCTCAAATATGGAAAAGGACGTTCACCTCATCCGATTTTGCGCATATTCAAACTAGATGCCTAAAGTCATATTCTGACTTCTCTAAAAGAAATTACAACTCTTCACATTGCTACGTTCTCCCTCAATTGTGATGAGAAGCGTTCTTACATATATAAGTCTTAACAAAAGGCTTATAACATCATTAAAAAAAAGCTGAAAAATTATGAAAATTATCATTGTATTCTACTATCCAAGAAATACCTATAATGATTATTTCGGATTCCAAATTTTAAAAATCAGACCTGAGATTTATTTTTGAGCGAATTATTGATGATTTTAAAACGAAAAACTTAGATGTGAATTTTATTCGTGAGTGAATGGCGTAAAACTCAGATGTACTCATTCTTAATGATTTCAAATTTAAAACTCAGATTTTAGTTTTTACTAGTGATTGAAAAAGTAAAATTTGGATGATGATGATTAAATCCTAATTTTTACTATTTTGATCATAATGATTACGGTCCCTGCTTAATTTAAAGAAAAACACTTTTTCAATCAAGCAACAAAAGTAATGATTTTCAGCTAAGATTGTGGATTACTCTAACCAAGTATAGTCCTAGCATGGGATTTGAGAATACTTGGCAAAAGTATGAGATTTAGCATGAAGAATTCTTTAATTTAGTATGCTCAGAGTATAATTTTAATTATTTAATATCAAGCAGTACATTCTTCAATATCATCGTATTAAATGAAGCATATAGGGTACTTTAAATAAGAAGAAAAGCTTTTAATCAAGAATTAAATTAAACTTAATCCAAGTATACCATATTAAATGATGTAATGATCGATCTTAAGCGATGTACGAGAAGTGTTTATTTCAATTACAGCTTCTTGAATTAAGAGTGGATTGTTTTGCTACATGCTTCGCAAATAGTAAATTTAAGAACTCCATTTTTAAAATGAGTGGAGAAGATTCTAAAATCTGGTACTGAATAAAGCTAAGCATTCTTTAAATAATTATAAGAGACGATTGTAATAAGTATGTAATTCTTGAATTAACAATAAATGCAGTTTTGATTAAAGATTATATCACCTTGATTCCCTTTGAAAAAAACCTTTCTTTAAGTATGCCAGGGTGCATTAATTCCACTTTATTATAAACATACGTACATAATTTCGCCCATTTAGCTTGTTATTTCGTTGCACAAATTTTGATGAAACAGCACGGCATGAAAACTAACTTTACTTACGAAATTTACTTATGAAATTGTCATTACTATTGGGAACATTATTTCTGCATCAACAAAACTATTTTCATATGTATGATACTGCCTTTGTTTTTATATAGAAAAAATTAAGTAGTTGGTTCGATCAGAGCACTTAATTACTGTCCCGAATGAAGCAAGCAAAACTAACTTTTTATCAAAAACGAAAGAATAACATATTAATGTGTACAAAATATTGCTTTCAATAAAAATTATAAAAATCCATACAATTTTAAATAATCTCAACGTACAAGGACAATGTTTGGAAATCATTTATATAAGAAATCGCATAGGAAATAATGCTGTAAGTTGACCCTGGGGTAAGTTTTTGTTTTCATCAAGTTTTACTCTAGGCACCTGTTTTTTTGCATTTGAAGAACCTATATGAAGTCAATACCTCAGAAGAAACTGTAGAAGTTTCAATACTTCCTCTTATCATTAACCACTTTTAGCGAAAACAAGGTGCCATCATTAAGATGCTAAAGTAATAACAACAGTTATTTGCTCCAGAACAAATTTAATTTCTACATAAATTTATATAATACATAAATTCACGTTTTTTATTTACATAAATCACTCCTTTTAGATAAACAGTTTCTATTGTTTTTACCGCGATAAGAATTAAGTCGCCGCCTTGTTATGTACTTCAGAAGGTTCGTATACCTGGCAGATAATACTGAAGCTCAGGTTCAGATACCTGTGCTTGTAGTAATGGTGCAACGGTAAAAAACCTATGCACAACTATAGAAGTAGAAAAAACTGCACTTAGCACACTCAATTCGGGAATCAAAATAAACGCTCACTTTTACTGACAAAATGATACGTATTTATTTGTTGTTATTACTCTATTTATATACACAAATTCACAGTGTCACTGCCTTAGTGGATTGAACAATGATTACGTTAACGTAAACACAAAATTTATACAGTGTCATTGTCTTCATGGATTGAAAATGATTACGTTAACATTAAATTTCTTTAAATGCAATTTAGTTTACGTTGGCATTAAGTATACATTTACAATTAAATGAAAGAAGAATTGACCTATATTAATTCGCTATGCAACTAAAATTATTATTGAGCAATGAACTTGGTTACTATGAACTTTTGTTTACCTAAAGTTCACTAGGGTTCAACATCCTCCCCCGCGTTGAATGATTGGTTCAACTATGATGCTGGTGGAGTCCGAAGCTTGAATTGATTTAATGATGTTGATCTGGGTGTGGGTACTGGAGGGCTGGTCTCCTTTTGTGGGCACCATCGGTGGGCCTGATGTTTCCCTGGAAGGTATCCTAGAATGGTGATGATGAGTAACAAACCAGTGTACCCTATGATGAAATGATGAGCATCATGGGTGTGTAAAGGCAGATGTTCTTCCTTTTCCAATTGCTGTATTCGTTTTTGATTCTCTTGAATGTCCGTAGCTATGTCCTTATGGGACGGTGCTTGATAGAGTATTTTAGCAATTTTGGGCGAATGCAGTAGTTCGGTAAAGTTTCTTGATGCTACAAACGATGTCATCATGGTACTAGGGTAGATGTTATGGGCTTGTATAGTAAAATATTCTTCCTTGATAGCGCAATCGTTGGCTAATTTCAAGACTCCTGAACCTGCTAGTGCTTGTTGAGAAACCTTATTTCCACACACGATATTAACTATAGTTGGTTTTGTCATAACATAGACCCAATGATTTGAATTTAATAGTTGAATCCATCGTCGTGTTTCCGTGAGCTTCATGAATTGGCAAAATGCTGATGATGATGAGTGGCTAAGGTAAATGTGTTTACAAGAGCTTTCTTTGGAGCCTTTACGATGGAGGGGATGATGTTGTTTACACATGTGAGTCGAATCTTCAATGATGGTGCATGATGACATTTCTTGCTTTGACAGGGTAATATTGGTCCCATGCAAGTTGATTATTAGATAGTCAGATGACGGCTTTATTGTGATAAATGTTTCAATAACTAAAATCAGCACAGGCACTACTCGCAGCATTTCGAATTGCTCGTACGAGAATAATGGTAGTTTAAGACGGCAAATTAGGTAGGCTGTCAAGACTCTTCCCTCTATTGCCATTAGACTATATAGTTCTAGTTGATTGTCTTGTTTCACAGGAAGTCGAAGTGTTGATGATAAGTGTTCCTTGATGTGGGTAAGTTCAGCTTGTAATTGCTTGGGAACTAACAATTGCAGATTTATTTTCCCGTGATGAATGTCTACCAGACCAGTACATCAAATAATAGCGACTAAATTTGTTGATAGTTAGTAATAACAAGGATTAAGCGTACAGATGCTGCATTAAAGGCTTCCACTGATTTTTGTTGGTGAAATTCTTGATGCAATTGGTTAAGATGGACGATGGTCACGTTAATGTACGTGGCAAAATTCTAAAGATCACTTTCAATTACCTTGTGCGACTTACGCATGATATTTGCTGTAGAGTCTATGATTGATGTTTGGTTTTTAATTAGCTGCAGCAGATCTTCTTCGTTATCCTTCAAAGTTTCTATGGTTTGAGTCATTTTTTCGGCGTATCTTGAATCCAAAATTTATGTATTGGTCTCCTCAGTATGCCAGCTGTAGTCTTGACGTCGACTACACTAAATAATCCATCCTTTCCTTTGATGTTTTGAATGATACGGCCCAAAGGCCATTTTAGCACGGGCAAGTTAACTTCCTTGATTAAGACCATCATTCCGGTCTGAGCATTGTCACGCCGTTGCTTCATTTATATCGATGTTGTAACTGGTTTAAATATTCCTTGCACCATCGCTCCCAAAATTGTTTTTTAAGTGAAACACCAATTTCCAACCTTGAAGTAAGCTGCTATGCACTTACTGAGCCTGTGGATCGACTGTTCTAGTCAACGGTTCTCCGATTAAAAAGTGCCCAGCAGTGAGAGCACTAAGAACGTTCGGGTCAACTGATAGTGGGGCTAGTGGCCTGGAATTTAATATTGTTTCAACTACAATTATTACGGTCTCTTATTCCTCGTAGGTGAGTGACACTGATGCTAAGCTTCGCTGAAGCAAGTGTTTATCAGATTTCACAGCCGCCTCATAGTCCACCGAAGTACACTGCTCTTCGGGGTATAAAATGAAAATCAACACCTTTCATGATACAAAATGAAGAGATTTTATGGTGCGAATTATCTAAACAAATTATATCTTGCAGTTCTTTCAATTGGTTTCTTGCTCCCACAAAATTCGTGGCGTTGTCACAGTACATGTTCCTGTAATTTCCTCGTCTACTAATGAAACGTTCGAGGGCGCCGATGAAGGCATCTGTGGGACTACAATATACGATTTGTGAGGCCGTTTGGCTCTAACCTTGAAGTGTGTCCAGAACGGTCCGCAAAAGTCAACTCCTGAGTTGATGAATGGTCGCGCTGACTGCCTTCTATGTGGTCGCAAATTTCCCATAAATTGGGACAACATCTTTTGTTTCGATTTAGCACAACGCAGGCAGTTTTGCACAATGGATCGTGCCGTTGTCTTTCTCTTTATGGGCCAGAATCGTTGACGGGTTATTGACAGCAACGTTCGAGCACCAGCATGAAGATTTGTAATGTGGAGATGAGTCACTAATAATTGTGTAATGTTATGAGAATACGGAAGCAGCATTGGATGCTTGGCGTCATACGGTAATTTCGATGCCTCCAGCCTGAGGCTGCCCAGGGAGCTATTGTTGTTGACATGATTGATCCGTCGTAATTGAGTCAAGTCTTCACTGAATCCCTGAGACTGTGTTTCCTTGATTATGACTGTCCGCGCGTCATCTAGTTCTGCAGTTCAGAATGAGATAGATCTTCCTTTGTATATTTGTATGCTGACCAACATTTGTAATAAATGTCAGGATATACGCAACCACTTTTTGTAATCGTTTGAATGAGTTATGATGGTCGATTGTATGAACGAAATGTGTTGGTTCTTCGGTAGCTGCTAGGAAGGTTTTTGTTTGTTTTTTCTAGAAATTCAATATCAGATATTGTGTTTTTTGTGGGCCATACGCTTTCGATGATGCCATTTAGAAATATTGGTCCGTAGAACCATAAGTTGCAATTTGATAACCTATCAGGAGAGATTCCCCGAGAGACAAGATCGGCAGGGTTCTCTTTTGATGGGAGGTGCCTCCATTGATTAATGGCTGTTAACTCTTGAATAGCTGCCACATGATTTGCCACAAATGTATGATATGATGAACATTCGGAATTCAGCCATGCAAAAACAATCTCGGAATCTTTCTAAAAGAAGCATGGTTGATCATGTCTATTTAAATCGGTCCTAATCCGTTGTACAAGCTGGGCAGCAAGTTTTGCAGCACATAGTTCCAGATGAGGTAAAGTTATAGTTTTTTTAGGAGCCACCTTTGATTTAGCACATAATAATTGTGCTGCTATTGTTCCGTCCTGTCTCATAGCTAGTACATTTACCGCAGCTCCTTATGCCTTTTCCGAAGCGTCAGAAAAGGCATGCAATTGTGTTGATTGTGGTACTCTTCCCGCAAATATATGCCTTGATCTCTTAATATCACTTAGAACCTTCAATCTTTCACGAACTCTTGGCCATGCAGAATGAAGTTCGGTTGACAAAGCTGTGCCCCAACCGAGTTTTATTCTCCATAGTATTTGAAATAAAATTTCAGCGGTTACTATAACGCGACTCATTACTCCGAGTGGATCGAGTGGATGGAATAAATGTTCTGTGTCTGATCGGACTGTTCTTTTAGTCACCTTGTTTCCTTCTGGCCATACGGTTTTGATACCAAATTCATCTACTTTTGGTAACCAAATTTATCCTAGGGTTTTTATTTGTCCCTCGTCTTCGTCATACAACTCTAGTTGAAGGCCGACATCGTCTCTGTGGACGTTTTGGAGTAGTTTGGTGTGGTTGGCACACCATTTTCGTAGATTGAAACCGGATGATTTTAGAAGCTTAATCAGTTGCTCCTGCATTTTGATAGCTTCCATTAAGCTATTGGATCCCTTGCAGGCATTTAATCGCCAGGTATGTTGCTGAACTAGTTCCGTAAGTAACAGTCTTAACCTGATACGATTTAATTGCTTCGTTCGGGTTGTCTCTCCAGAGAATAATTCTCGTGAATTAAAACATGACGGTACATTTTTTCTATGTTCGCCGTAAAGACGAATCGTGGCATTCGAAACATCAGTAGTATGGAAAAAAAAAATTCATCTTGGAGCCGCGAGCCAGTAGATAAGAGCTCATTCAGGGCGATGTTAGATGAGCTTTAAGCTGAACCATCAAACACTACTCTAAGCTTGCTTGTAGTGCTGTAGGGTTTTATCACACAGTGATGTTGTAAATAATAGTAAAGCTTGGTAATGTTGTCTGGATAGACCTCTTTCATATGTCCAAGTTGTAAGTATTCCTTCAAAAGTACCACGTATTGCTCCTTAATTTGTGGATTTTTACTGAGTTTTCGCTCCAAAGAGAGAACGCGCTGTAAGGCGATGTCCTTGGATTCACCTAACTTACTTGGATTGTGTAAAAAAGTAGTTTTACAACAAATCGGCCTGACGAGTCCCGTTGTGTAGTCTGGTTAAAATGAGATTCGCATTTAACTTCAGCGGCAGTGACACTTGGAGGATGTGGTTCAATTTCTTCCAGCTTCTAAAATCTTTGAATTTTATCGTCAAGGGTGAGGTCCCTTTCATTGCAGATACCACATGTTGCTTGAGGTTGTTTGGCGCCTTGTATCTTTCCAGCGAAAACCCAGCCAAAAACAATATTTTGCAGTGTTGGTAACTCGTCTCCAAGTTTTATTTACCCAGTAGACAGTAGTTGATAATAAAACTCAGCTCCGATCAACAGATCAATTTGACTGGGGCGACTGAAATTTGGATCGGCTAGCTCGATGTTTTCCGAAATGGGCCAGGAGTCTGTATTCAATGAGTATATTGGTTTGTTCATACCTGAACAATAATAATTTCTCGTACACTATAACATTTCCTAATTGTCTTCCGATGCAAAAGAAATTGTCACTTTGTTTATTTCATTTAATCAGGTCAAAATATAATTAAACGTATGTTCACTTACTCATGTTCTTGCATCATTCATGAAAATATTTCCGTATGCATTGCCCCAATCGGGGTCAATGACTGCAAGGTAGGCATGATGAAGTGATGTTACGATAGCAAAATTTATCATGTAAGCGTAAAAAAATTTGTATTTAAGTTCTGGTATTAGCACAATAAAAATCAGTGTACGTTTAGAATCAAAATATCGAAGTTCTTTCTTTTTTACTTACGCCATCTTAGCAAGCACTTAAATTAAGTTTGAGTGTTTGTTACATGGTCCTTCGAGCCTCAAGAAGTGAAACTAACGCCTGTACAAAGTGAATATCTGTGCCCCACCAGTGGTAAGCGCAAGTTCACAATCAAACATACATCCACAACCTGCAAACAGCAGTTCTCAAATTAAGTTTGATTATTGCTGTACAATCATCGTCAGAAATATTCTTCAGAAAACAATTCTCAAATTAAGTTTGAGTGTTGTTATACAAATCATCATCCGCAATCACCAGGAAAAACAGCAGTTCTCAAATTGAGTTTGAGTATTTTTGTACAGTCACTACAGTCGCCATAAAACAATTTCATCAATCACCAGGTCAGCTTAACAAGTTCTCAAATTAAGTTTGAGTGTTTGTTACATGATTGAGTAGTTGTCATTACCACATCAGCCGGTTAAAAACAAGTTCAAACCATCGCCAGCTGAAAACACTATTTGAAGCCACAAGCTAAAAAATGTCTCAAGAACTTTTGAAAGAGCAAAAGCAAATGGCCAAATTGATTGATGACTTGTTAAGGAATATCGCAAAAGATGGATCTTCTAGAAAACCTGGGGAATACATAGTCAAAAAGAGAGCAGAGCTGAAATCGCTTTGGGATAGCTTTATCACACGGCATGAGCAGTTAAAAGAGCTAATTCCTAAAGAGCATCTTTACTTTACTGAAGATCTGTATGGAATAACTAAAGAGAAAGCCAATGAAATTGTTAACTTTATAGAAAGCTATGGAACAAATCCAACTCCAGCAACCACTACATCTACTAAACTAGCAAACACAGCAACCTTAACACATTCTGCGCTAGGGCAGCATACCAGACAACCTATATCTTCTGCAGCATCTTCCACACCTCTTAGTACTGATACTCAGGAAAGCACTGGCTCTAATACATTTGCTCAGAGCGACTTGTGGGATCCCACACGACACCAGAAAAATACCAATCCATATTTGTCAGACAACAGGCAGAATAACTTTCCAAAACTGCCACCAAATAAAATTCCAAGATTCAGTGGAAACTACAAGGAATGGAAATCTTTCAGCGATATCTTCATGCAGGTTATAGACCACAACCCCTATCTAAGCGAAGTTGAGAAGATGCAATACCTTCTATACCATCTAGAAAGCGACGCAAGAAAAGTAATAAGTCATCTACAATTGAATAATAACAACTATAAAACTGCCAGCAAGTTAATCCAATCAAGGTTTAACAATAACAGGAAGATCATAACAGAATATATCAACAATATCATGGATCCAAAGAAGGTTGAATACTGATCTCAAGAAGATATTATAGCCCTCTATGACGTAATAAGAGAATGCCTAGAAGCATTAAAAAATCTAAACTGTCACGCAGACGAACAGGGTCCTATGATGCCATCTACGCCTGAATTGTTAAATTTTTTGGATAAGCGCTATCAAATCCTAGACTGCATCAAGAGTGGCAAACAAACAAAACCAGAAGCATTTACCTCCAACAAGAAAAAATCCATGCTACAACGATCATGCATCTTCTGCAACAAAGAGGATAGCATTTACCAATGTATAGAATTTAAAAAGATGAGCGTGCATGATTGTCAAGCATACATCGCAAAAAAGAATCTTTGGGTCAACTGCATGGCTCACAACAAATCTGAGAAATGCAAAACAAGCAAATCGTGCTTTTAATGCAAAGAAAGACACCATACGCAACTTCATCAATACGATGAGAACTCAAGAAATAAATCCAGTTCTTATGTGACTACTAATACAATTGTAGAAAGCATTTCAGAGGCCACGGTAAATAAAGGGGTTATTGCTCTCCACAACAAGCTCAAAATGCCACATGTGCTCTTACCAAGTGCCATGGTAAGAGTTACAAACATATTCAATCAACCAGAGCTTTTTAGAGCATTAATTGACCCAGGCGTACAGGCAGTCCAGAATTTAAGAGTGCAAAAGGAGCACATATTAGCCACCATATTAGGGGTCGGCGAGACTAAATCTGGAAAGGCGTGCAGTAAGGTGAAGATACGCATCCAGCTTCAGGACAAATTACACACATATCTTTGTGTAGAAGCACTAATTTTGCCTAAACTCAATGCATTTCTTCCCAACTCACCTGTATTATCAGTTGATATAGGAAAATATGGAAATATATCTTTGGCAGATCCCACATTCAACAGACCAGGGAAAATAGACCTACTACTAGGTGCAGATGTTTATGCCAGTGTCGTGTCCTATTAGCAATCGAATCAATACAACAATTAAATACCAACAAACTTTATTAAATTACTCGAATTTCTAACATATTGTTACGAGCGTGGCCTTAGTTCGTTATTTAAAACACAATATTTCAGATATAATTCAAAAGTTCTTTCTTTATTTAACTTTACTGTTTACTCTCACAAATTCACAAATAATTATCAAATCAACTCTTTATTTATCGCTAGTACTGTACTTCTAATTATCGCAATCCAAATAGTTTACTTCGTTCACTTCGCTATCTGAAATAATACTCCGCCTTCTAGTTGTCAGAGCGCCGTATTTATACTCTACGAATTATCCTAGAACCTTCCTGAATATTCCGTTCTCCGAACCCAAAGTTTACTAAGATCACACTAACCTAAAGTTGCTTCCATTCCTAACAGATGTCGCTTGATTCACTTTGTGGCACGTAACACTGCCCCCTTCTTAAAATTTGTTCGTCCCGAACAACAGATGGTCCACGGTCTTGGTGCTCTCCGTATTGACCCAAGCGATCTAGATGAACGATTTTTCTTTTGCATCTTGTACCGCGCTGATTCTTGTATGGCATGTTATTAATTTTAGTTTTAACTGCATACGGTCTCTCCCAGTGTTGTAGTAACTTTGGAGAACGTCTCGTGGCCTCGTGTACATCAGCTAATCGTTGTCTGAGCTTTGTTACGTAGTCTTCTGGTAACTTTTGTTCGCCTTTGGGTATACCAAACTTGAAGTCGCTAGGTAAGCGCATTTCCTTTCCGAAAGTGACCTTAAATGGGCTTTGTCTGGTCATATTGTAAACAGCTGATATATAAGCCATTAGAAATATAGGAATATGTCGAAACCAATCGCGTTGATTATAGTTGAAGACCTTCCTGAGATGTTTGATTAATGCTCTGTTGAAACACTCTTCCATGCTTTGATTTTTCTTTCGTCTTTTATCTTTGATTCCTTTGTCCTCAAATTTCTTGCCCTTTCGATTGCCGTTGTCATCCTTTTCATTGCCGCCTTTGCGCTTCTTATTATCATCGTCGTCAGAAACTTTATCTTTACCTTTTCCGACCTTCATTATACCCCTTATCATCGTCATTATCAGCATCTTTAGACCCTTTACTTTCGTCTTTTTTCTTTCTTTCATTGTCCTCGATCTTGGATTTCTTTCCTTTCTTCTTTTTACTTTTATCACCGTAATCATCGTCATCTGTGGATTTCTTTCCTTTCTTCTTTTTACTTTTATCACCGTAATCATCATCATCTTTTGATTTCTTTCCTTTCTTCTTTCCAGTTTCGTTATCATCATTGTAGTCATCGTCATCTTTTTCTTCCATCCGTCCGCAATGATTCCATTCAGGATTGCATGGACGTTGTGAAAAAGCTTCTGCATTTCCGTGGATACGTCCTTTGCGATATGGGATTTCAAAGTCATGAGGTTGCAGTCTAGTCTCTCCACGGAAAGTTTGCTCTCTAGCTCGCCATCCTCTCCCTTCTTCTTCTGTTGTTTGCATTCGTCCTCGTTTCCTACAGTCGTTTTGCAGGTGTCCCAGTCTACTTCATTTCCAGCATCGAATGACCACCACGCGAAGGAGTGGTCTCTGATGACGGTATTCTGCTGTGAGTCTGCTGCCCAACTCGATATCTTTGCCCAGCTCGATATCTCTGCCCTTCTTCTAGCGCTTCCATTCGTCGGCGTTTTCTGCAGTCCCTTTGGAGGTGTCCCAGTCTATTACAATTCCAGCAACGAAAAATACCGTGAAGGAGTGCTCTGTGATGACTGCATTCTGTTACAAGTACATTCCTCCACCAAAATTTCTCTCACTCGTACTGCACTTCGAGAAGCTTGCCTGGCAGATTCATATGCTAGTGCATAGGCTAGTGCTTCTGCTGTTGATTTCTTTCCTGCTAGCCTTAACGCTTGTTGTTAATTTTGATCTGCAATAGCGTTCACAAATGCTTCTGTTGCCACTTCATTAAGGAAATCCGCATTTACGCTAGAGTATGAGAGATAAGATAATCTTTCCACATCAGCCTGCAGTTGTTGTAGTGATTCGCCATGCTTTTGAATCCTGTTGCGTAGCTCTGTAGGCGATATACTTGCTGCATGTGTTCATCTCCATAACGTAACTCTATCGCCTGTACTAATGAAGTATAATCACGTTGCCTTTCTATCGGTATAGTTTGTAAAAGCTCTGATGCAGAACCTCGAAGTGCTAATACCAGAGCTGTAGCTTTGTCTGCATCATTCCATCCGTTTACTTCGGAAGCAGCCTCGAATTGTCTCTTGAAAATATGCCACGAATTTTGTCCATCAAATATTGCAGGTTTCATTCTGCCTGCATTGGATATTTCAATTCCTTCGTGCCGTGGTTGTCGATGCTTCATCTTCTCCAAATCTGATTTAAAGTTGTCAAGCTGTTCGCTGACTTTTTGTTGAACTTCCGCCACTTCTTGCTCGATTCCTTCAATTTTTAAATTTTGTTCGTCTAACGAGTTTTTCAGGAAATTCTTTTGTTCCTCTAAGCGATTTTCTAGACAATTCTCCAGAGAACTCTTTTGTTCATCCAAACGCGTTTCCAGTGATTTCTTCTGTTCATCTAAACGGGATTCCATAGAATTCTTTTGTTCGTCCAAACGGGCTTCTAGAGCATTCTTTTGTTCATCCAAACGCGCTTCTAGAGAATTCTTTTGTTCCTCAAAAGCATTCTTTTGTTCCTCAAGGTCATTCTTTTGATCGTCCAAACGGGCTTCTAGAGAATTCTTTTGTGCATCTAGACGGGAATCAAGAGAATTCTTTTGTTCCTCAAGGGCATTTTTCACTTGCAGGGTTGAAAGCTCCATTTTGCTCATTAAAGTACCCAAAAGCTGTTCTATGTTCATCGCAGGCTCTTCTTCAGTTTCTGGTTCTTCCTCGAAAACGTATGTATCAGGATTCTTTTCTTCCCTCTATCAACGCTTGTCTAAGTCGCTCGACTAGAACATTCTTTAGACCTGTCGTTTGCAATGACCGCTTCCCCCAACTCCACTTTCAATTCCTGTATGCGAAGCTCCTCTAGTTTGCGTCCCATTCTTGCGCGATTTCACAAAATTAATCACTCTTTGAATTTCAAAGTCAAATGCCACCACTTTATTTCGCGATTTTATTTTACTTCTGACACCAGTTGTTACGAGCGTGGCCTTAGTTCGTTATTTAAAACACAATATTCAGATATAATTCAAAAGTTCTTTCTTTATTTAACTTTACTGTTTACTCTCACAAATTCACAAATAATTATCAAATCAACTCTTTATTGATCGCTAGTACTGTACTTCTAATTATCGCAATCCAAATAGTTTACTTCGTTCACTTCGCTGTCTGAAATAATACTCCACCTCCTAGCTGTCAGAGCGCCGTATTTATACTCTACGAATTATCCTAGAACCTTCCTGAATATTCCGTTCTCCGAACCCAAAGTTTACTAAGATCACACTAACCTAAAGTTGCTTCCATTCCTAACAGATATCGCTTGATTCACTTTGTGGCACGTAACAATATATATACATCTTTATTTCACGTAAAAGCTTGACCTATCTTAACAATACGGCAACTACTCCGAACCGAAACTTGACACTACGATGACTGAATACTTAACGGGCACTCGCCAGACCAGTCATTGGTCTTTTATGCAACTATACTCGGAAGTAAGCTTTCTTCGCTCACAACGCGGATGTAAACAAACGACAACAACCTTGTCGTTTGTTCTACCGGTTGCAGCACCTGAGTCGCTTAGTAGTAAACAATCGCCTTACATAATAATCACTTGCGAGGTTAATTATTATTGTAATCGTCGATTGCTCCACTAAGCGCTCATCGCAGCCAGCTGTTGGGCTAATCAGCAAAATAACCGACAGTTGCAGAACAATAGCATGAGAGGTTATTGATTAGCAATTGCTGATTATTTCGCTAGAATGCGCCCTTGGCTGCTGGAAGAAGAATCTTCCTTATATTGGGCCATAACATCCCTCCCCCCTTGGAAAAACTAGTTTCCGCAGGAAACTAGATCTGAAGAGTGCAACAATCTTAAAATTGAAAATATTTTAAGCCTCGTTCGGTTCAGATTATTTTACATTTAATCATTACGTATTTACTATCTAAATTTTCTTATTCTTTTCATTTTAATTTCTCCACTTTCTTCTCATATATACTTTATTACAATTTTTCTTCTCATATATACTTTATTAAATTTTCATGACTAATTAATTCACATGGACCTTAATATATAATCTTACTTATTTCTTATCTAATGTTTTAATTTCTTTCTTTTTTATTGAATTAATAATTAATAATTTTCTAATTACATCTTCACGTTTTTATACATTTTTCTGAAAAATTCTCTTTATTTTTATTTGATTTTACTATTGTGCGGGTCTCACAAACATACTATGCTTATATTATATATAGAGTTACATACACTAGTTACGAATATACCTATTCCTAAGGTTGCCGTATACTTACAGAAGTTACATTATTTTTACATCTACAGTAGCTATTCTAACTGCTTCCCAACGGCGCGCTGTTGGTAGGTGAGTTGTGGGCAAGTTGGCTGTTGTGGGGATGACCAGTTCAATGCTGTTGTCAATTTCTTTATCCTCTTGCTCCAGCTGTACCATTTTCGACTTTCTGGTGGATTTCAGTATCGTAGGTAAAGTCGACAGCCTTCTAGCGCTTATTCGATGTTGGTTCTTTTGCCACCGTCTCAAGTGCATGAAAACTCCTATGATAAGTGTCAAACTAATTATACCCAAACCTCCTGTGATGGATGTGGCCACTATATGAATATGGTGAGGCCGGATTTGATATCTGTTGCTCTCCTCTTCCTTGATATCACTCTGAACTCTCTTAATGTTGACTTCTTGTGCTTTCCACGCCTGATTAAAATTATGCGCCGCCAATAAACGTATCTCGTGCTTTTCTGGCTTCAACGTATCTGTTTTCTTCGATCCTGCTTGAGGTGTTATGCTGTCCCAAGCTGGTAGCTCCGACCGTACTGGTTGCCAGAGAACTTGATTACTGCGAGATTCATCTTCAGAGGTTACCAGCAAGTCTCCCATTTGCAAATGACAGTGTTCTCCGATCGTCAGTACCCCCGTTGACGTAAGTTCTCCTATCGCGGTTGGCGAGTTCCGGCAGTTCACTTCTAATTTTGCTTTTCCGGACATCACAAAAAGCCAATAATTTCTTGTCACCATTTTGACTAAGCTGTCCCATTTGGCCACGACCTTCTCCTTGCATGCTCCTGCGTTGACGTTGAAGCTGCGAAATAAGTTGAGGACGCAGTTGTCACCAATAGCTGTGATGACGGGACCTAGCTGAGGGCACAGAATCTGTTTATGATCTGCTAAAGTTATAAGCCGCTGGCATTCATGATATTGTTGGTAGTTTAGCAAGGTATACTGTCGCTCGTGGTTGTTTGCTGCAACGAATTCGGCATCCAGATCATATATATGGTAGCCCTTTTGGTCCATTGCTGTAGGAATTGTATAGACTTTGTACAAGTCGAATAAAACTCTTTGTGGTTGGGGGATTTCTACCCTGACAAAAATTTTTTGATCTGCCTGAATAGCTTGCACCTTCGCAATCTGGATCAATAACTGGAAATCTTGGAATTTTTCGTCTAAATCAAATTCTCTAGTAACGTTTGCCATTATCTCAGACATTTCTTGAGCGTGAATTATAGCGGGGTGTAATTTTCCTGCATTCAACGACACCACAATATTGGACAGTGTATCCTGTATATCACTAATTTCTTGCAACTGAATTGTCATTAGCGTAATAATTACATTGATCTCTATTCTTTGCTGCAAATTTGACAACTTATCGCTCTTATTTTGCTGAGCAGCGATGATGAATGAAATTTTACTCCAGAGCTCCTCACGTTCTGCATCAGCCTGCCCTCGTGATGCATTAAATACGTCGAATGTTGATTTGATTAAAGTCGCCTGCTCCTTCAGAAGGTGCAAGGTCCGATTCTCCCTCCCATCAAGATCTTCAAGTCTGCTATTAATGTCATCCGAGTCGGCCTGATCCATTGTTCCAAAAAGTGTCTTAAAAAGGGACCCCACTCCATCAAAAAATGAGCGCTTCATACGATGGGATGCTTCCCCATGCATATGATGGCTAAGCTCTTCATTCTGTCGTTCAATTCTGGACACCCAGGTTCTTATTTCCTTCGTTGCCACTTCGCATCTGGTACCTACTCCGATGTGCCTGATCTTGGTACATAATTCTCTGCTTAGGCTACTGCAATTTTTTGCAAACTCCAACTCTTTTGTTAAATCCGGCATTTCCAGTTTAGTTAGAATCGTCCAATGCTTGCTGTAGAAGTTCACCTTTCCCACATTCTCGAATAGTACCCCCGTTTGTGTTATAGGTTTGAGGCTGTAGTCGGCATTCTCTGCATACAGTGATGTCACACTAACTAATATTATAATCATAAGCCCTTCCATTTTGGTTCTCCTACTTCTTATCTGTATTCCTTAATCTACTGGCAACCTTCCTAATATCTAAAATAAAAGCTTCTCCTATTTCTTCTTATTATTTATTTGTCTTAATTAGCTCTTTATTCTTTACCTCTTTTCTTCTTTAGTACAAATCTAGATTTCTTTAAAAACTTCTTATTCTTTATTTATCGTGAACTTCTTTAACATATTAATTCTTTATTTATTAATCTCTTATTTATTGTTATTTATTTATTATTTTACCCAACCTTACCTCATTTAAGATACCCTTCTTTACCTTTTACTGCATCCGAATACCTGACCCCTTATCTGAATACTTCTGTTTACAATATGACACCTGTAAAATAACAGAGGTTAATAAGTAATCAACTAAGTAGGGTGAAGTGAAATTGATCATTCAACAAATTTTCTTAAACGGTTAGTGTGAATCCGCTAAAGTTTTTTGCCCTGAAGAATCGTTACATTCTCCGGACTGTGTACATGTATGACCTCATAGGGTCCTTTAAAAATTGCTGATAATTTTCCTGCGCGGGCTGCATCTCTGACCAAGACCTTATCGCCGACATGTAACCGCTCTGCCCTGGTCTTCTTATCATAATAATTCTTTGACGTAACCTTACTCTTTTGCAGATTCTCCCTTGCCAGCTCAAATGACTTTTGCAGCTTAAAACGTAGTACTGCATGATATCTGTGGGCATTGTATAATGGTTTTGGTTTGGTTTGTAACTTGCTGGGAATTCTCGATGCAAACCCGAAAAGTGTTTCCATCGGTGTGAGTTTAGTGCCTGTATGTATTGTATTGTTACACGCAGGAGCCGCCGTTCTTAAATATTCGTCCCATGCTTGTGGTTCCCGATCCACGAAACTCCTCAAATAGTTTGCCAAAGTCGAATGTTGTCTCTCTACCGCATTCGACTGAGGATGATATGCCGTGGTTTGCAATTTTTTTACCTTTAACATCTTGCAGAGGGCTTTCATAATTTCTCCTGTGAAATTCGCCCCCTGATCGGTTACCAATTGTTTCGGCACTGAGTAACGACTCAGAATCTGTTCAAACAAAGCTCGGGCAACGGTATTCGCCACTTGATCTGGTATAGCCACGAAGTCAACAAATCTCGTGAGATCATCCATTAATTATAGGATATATTTGTTGCCATTGTGACTTACGGGTAAAGGTCCCACCGAATCGACGTAAACCTTGTCAAACGGTTTCTCTGAAATTTCCGTCACTACCATAGGCATCTTAATGGTTCGCGCGTGCTTGTTTTTCTGACATTTTACACACTGTCGAACATATCTTGCGATCTCACCCTTCATCCCTCTCCAGCGGTAGAAACGCTTAATTCTGTCGAACGTCTTAGTTCGTCCAAAATGTCCTCCGAACCTAGAGTCATGATAATCTTTCAAGATCATCTGTACTTCCTTCGGGTCCGAAATTAATTTTGGCTCTAGCTGTCTTATCGCTCTTCCGGCAATCAACTCACACTCGCTCATCACGTCCCAGTCGTCTTCGGATTCCCGATTTTGACTTTCGTTTAATGCCATTTTCCTTCGGGCTTCAGCTCGAGTTACTGCAAAACATGGAAACTCTGTAGTCTTTTCATCGTCTCTACCATTAGAGATTTGGGGAATTCGGCTCAATGCATCTGCATTACTATTCCGCTTGCCAGTTTTATAAATAATCTCAAAGTCATATTCAGACAATTTCAGATGAAACCTCACCATACGGGATGTGGTATCCTTTACTTTAAAAATTCCGCGTAAAGGCTGGTGGTCGGATATAACTTTAAAATGTCTACCTAACAGATAACATTTGTAATTCCGCACAGCCCAAACGATGGCCAACATCTCTCGTTCGGTGGTAGAATAGTTCCTCTCAGCAGGATTTAAAGTACGGCTGGCATAGCTTAGCGGCTTTCCCTCTTGTTCTAAGACTGCCCCCAAGGATTCTCCACTTGCATCGGTAATTAATGTGAATTCCTCACCAAAATCGGGGTAAACCAAGACAGGTGGCGTAGTTAAAGCATCTTTTATAATACCAAAGGATTTGTCGCATTTAGAGTCCCAATTAAATTTTACCCCTTTTCTCTCGAGATTCATTTCTTCCGCTTGTGGCTACATTCGCGAATCTCACTTGCTGCTTCCTACATTCCATCGCTACATGACCATAGCCTCGGCATCTGGTACAGAATGGGGGCTGTCGTTCCGCACCACATTCCTTTGCGAAGTGTCCCTCATTTCCACATCGAAAGCATTGCTTAGAACCTCGCTGACTGTTTCTGGGCGGGGTTCCTCGGTATTCTCTTACATTTGATTGAGATGGCATCCCTGGATCTTTCTTGGCCAACCTGGGCTCCCATGTATTCTGAGGGGCTCCGCCGTTACTCTTAAACACTTCCCCTACTCCTGATGGCCGAAGTTGAAGACGTTTTGCATCCTTCTCGAAGTAAGTCGCTTCCTTCACATCCGCCTAACTGTGGCTCTATACTTGTGTGATTTACCTGCATCATTTCTTCTATCTTGGTGTCCCACTGATCTAATTCAGTCTCGTCTTCAACTGGATTCCTATTCTCTTTTTTACTACTACTATTCACCCTTCCTAGGTACCTGTTTATACTATCCACAGCTCCATTTGTTTTACTCACAATATCTTTCAATGCTGACATCCGATCTTGAATCCTATTTTTTACCTCCTCCGCTGAGGTAACCAAGACTTTATTAATGCTCGGTGTACTTGTGCGTTTTTCCGTACCCTTCTTCAAGACGATTGTCTCGACACGTTCATTTCCTGTTATGTTTCGGAAGAGTGGATTTTGTTTCACAGGTCTTGCCTCGCCTTGTATTGCTACCTTTTCGTCTATACAATCGATGATGGCATTGCCTTTAAGAAAGTCCATCCCCAGTATCCCATCGGTTGGTATTAAGTCTGGGTCTTCAATCGTGTGGAATTCACAGGACCGAATGACTGAACCGATGCGTAAACGGGCCTTGCAAGTTCCCATCGAGCTGTTTTGAGCTCCAAATAATCCCCCTATCATTATCCTTTGTTGAGTCTGTACGGGTGTATTTTTTTTTATTCGACTTATCTTAGTTATGCTACAAGTCGCTCCAGTATCCACAAGTAATCTTAATCTATCTTCCACTCCTATGTCTGATCCTACTGTAATTATGTTATTATTTAATGGGCTTAATTCTAGTGTACTGGTTTCCTTTATTTGATTTTTAAAAAATTCTGATTTTATCAATGGAAGGCAGCTGTGGATGAATTCCCCAGATGCTGCTCTCCGTTTCGCAACTGCCGACTGTTTTGCTCTGCTAAGTATTTCCGCAGACAGTTTTCAGTAAAGTGATCGCAGGTTCTGCAAAACTGGCAGTATAAAACTTCCCTTTCCCCTTTCCCCTACCGGCTGCGCCAAAATGTCGTGTCCTATAAGCAATCGAATCAATAGAACAATTAAATACCAACAAACTTTATAAAAACACTCGAATTTCTAACATATGTATACATCTTTATTTCACGTAAAAGCTTGACCTATCTTAACAATACGGCAACTACTCCGAACCGAAACTTGACACTACGATGACTGAATACTTAACGGGCACTCGCCAGACCAGTCATTGGTCTTTTATGCAACTATACTCGAAAGTAAGCTTTCTTCGCTCACAACGCGGATGTAAACAAACGACAACAACCTTGTCGTTTGTTCTACCGGTTGCAGCACCTGAGTCGCTTAGTAGTAAACAATCGCCTTACATAATAATCACTTGCGAGGTTAATTATTATTGTAATCGTCGATTGCTCCACTAAGCGCTCATCGTAGCCAGCTGTTGGGCTAATCAGCAAAATAACCGACAGTTGCAGAACAATAGCATGAGAGGTTATTGTTTAGCAATTGCTGATTATTTCGCTAGAATGCGCCCTTGGCTGCTGGAAGGAGAATCTTCCTTATATTGGGCCATAACATCCACTATTGATAAAGGGGCTCAAACAAGAGCATCCGGCAGCTCAAAACACAAAGTTAGGTGGGATCCTATTTGGAAGTATCGCCAGAAGTTACCAGAGAACCAACAAAGTTTCAAGCTTCCTCTCTCTAGTAGAAATGGACGAAAAAATCGAACAGTTTTGGGAGTCAGAAAACAGCCTCATATCCAATGAAGCAAAACTGATTAGTGCACAGAACATTTTAAGACGACACACCAAAGAGATGAAGAAGGCAGGTATATTGTCCGTCTGCCATTTAGAGAAAATGTGGGAAACTTAGGAGAGTCAAGACACAAGGCCGTTGCTCGTCACTTGCAAATAGAAAAGAAACTTCAGAAAGCCCCGGAGGACATGGCGGCTTACAATGTATTCCTGAAGGAGTATCTCGCCTTAAATTATATGAGCCCCGCTGGAGCCTACACAGGTGAGAAGTCCAAAATATACTATCTACCTCATCATGCGGTATTTAAAGGAGACAGCACCACAACAAAACTGCGTGTAGTTTCGATGCTTCATCCAACACGGATTCTGGATTGAGCCTTAATCACTTGCTGTATAAAGGACAAAATGTTCAACAAGATCTAAATCAAATTCTCCTAAGATGGAGAAAACATCGTTACGTTTTCACTGCGGATATAGAGAAAATGCTTCGACAGATCAAGATCGCAGAAGACGACGGAAACTATCAACGAATACTATGGAGGAAGCTACCTACAGAACGCATTCAAGAATTCATCCTAAACACGGTCACTTATGGCACAGCCCCAGCCACATTTCTTGCAGTCCAAACACTAAAACAATTAGCCAAAGACGAAGGTGACCAGCTACCTTTGCCAAAAAAGGTGCTCAATGAGGACTTTTACGTAGACGACATGCTGTCAGGAGCTGACACAAAAGCTGAAGCTCGGGTACTACAAAAACAAATAACCTCTTTATTAAATATGGGGTATTTAATCTGCGTAAATGGACTTCAAATAATTAAGCACTATTAGGCGATCTTCCCGAGAACATGATAGAGAAGGGAATATTAGAAATTGGAGAAGATGAAATAATCAAAGCTTTGGGAATACATTGGAATACCAAACAAGACGAGTTTCAGCTTAGAATACGCTTCCATAACAATGAGGCAAAATTGACAAATCGGAAAATACTGTCAAGGGCTGCTACCATCTTTGATCCGCTAGGCTGGTTAGCACCAGTAACCGTTACAGCCAAGCTCATCATGCAGTCACTGTGGAAGGCAGGATCAGATTGGGACCAGCCTCCACCTGAAGATATAACCAAACTCTGGACAAGCTTCGAGAGAGATCTGCTGTGCTTAAAAGAAATTAGAATCCCACGATGGGTTGGATATCGCAAGAACCAACAAATTTGACTTCACGGATTCTGCGACGCCTCTGAGAAAGCATATGCCGCAGTAGGGTATACACGCACGGTTGATGCTTTTGGTAAAATACATACTACATTGCTAACTGCAAAAACAAAAGTTGGCTCATTAAAACAGAAGATCTCGTTACCATATTTAGAGCTCTGTGGTGCATTACTCCTTGGCCGGCTGCTCAAGTCAACCATTGAGATTCTAGCGATAAAGTCACCTGAGATTTTTGCTTGGAGCGATTCTGAGATAGCACTAACTTGCGCCGCTAAAAACCTAAACAACTGGCATTCATTTGTCGCGAACCGAGTGAACGAAATTCAGAGCCTAGCTGACAAAAAATATGGAGAAACATAGCCTCTCCCGAAAATCCCACCGATGTAGCTTCCAGAGGAATAAGTCCGAAGAAAATCGCTTCACAGACGATCTGGTATAGAGTTCCACTTTGGCTAGGCCAAGCTTCAGGGCCATCAAACAAACTAAATATGGAGACAAGTGAAGAAGAAATAAAACAGATCAAGGTCTTCAATACAATTTTCTCAACAGAGAATATTTTTTCATGCTCATCTTATACCAAACAGTTACGAATTACTGCATATTGCCGACGAAACATCATGAACTGTATAGTTCCACGCTCACAGAGAATGTTGCACCATCTGCCACACAACGAGCTGAAGGAATCAGAGAAGTGTATAGTAAGGATACCACAGTTGGAAGCATTCTTTGAGGAAGTCCAATATATAGGAAAGAAAGTTCCGTCGAAGAAAACCAGTAGATTACTTTCGTTAAGTCAATTTCTAGACGAGGATGGCATTCTACGAGTCGGGGGAAGATTGGAAAGCTCTGAGTTCTATATGAATGCAAAACATCAGATGCTACTACCACCAAAACATCATATCACCAATCTCATTGTTGATCATTCTCACCATCAAACGCTACACGGAGGAACGCAACTCACATTAAATTTCTTAAGGGCACGATTCTGGATAATCGATGTCAAAAGAGTAGTACAAGGAAGAATCCACAAATGCATCAAGTGTGTCAGACATCGCCAAGAAAGCACACAGCAAGTAATGGGCAATCTATCAGCTGTTCGCATAACCCCATCACCACCGTTTTCTCACTGCGGAATAGATTATGCCGGCCCATTCATAACCAAGATGTCCAAAGGAAGAGGCACGAAAACAAACAAGGGATACATAGCACTTTTCGTCTGTACGGTAACAAAGGCCATTCACTTGGAATTAGTAAGCGATTTGACCACAGACCAATTCCTCGCTGCCTATAGAAGATTTGTCGCGCGGCGGGGAAATTGCAAGCAAATATTTAGCGACAATGGTACGAACTTTGTTGGTGCTAAAAACAGGCTAGATAAAGACCTGCAACTTGCAAATTCCAGCTCCTCCCAACGAGCAGCAGAGATTACAGCCAATTATGGGACAGAGTGGAAGTGTATACCCTCAGCCAGCCCACATTTTGGAGGTCTGTGGGAGGCTGGCATAAAGTCCGTTAAGGCACACCTCAAACGAGTGCTGGGAGACACCTTGCTAACATATGAGGAATTTACAACCGTGCTACATCAAGTCGAGGATTGCTTGAATTCAAGGCCAATCGGACAAAATTCAAGCAATCCCACAGATCTAGAACCATTAACTCCAGGTCATTTCTTCATCGGAAGGCCTCTGCTAGCACCGCATTAACAAGATATTCAGTGTAAAGAAATCCACCAAAGATGGAAGTTTGTTACAAAATTATACCAGGACTTTTGGAAGAGATGGTCACAAGAATATCTGGCACTACTACAACAAAGAAGCAAATGGAGAACAGACAAAAAGAATCCAGTTCTCGACGAGTTAGTTCTAGTAAAGGAAGACATCTTGCCCCCACAAAGGTGGCCGTTAGGACGAATCATACAGCTTCATCCTGGCGAAGATGGAATAGTGCGAGTAGTTTCTGTGCAATATAGAAACATTATCAAGAAACGGCCACTTATCAAACTGTGCCAGTTGCCTATGAGTATACATAAATCTGACCATGAAGATGCCGGCCTCAGGACTTTTACAGCACTGACCACTCTCAAGAAATCCACAAAAAGGGGGTTACCTGACATTTCATCCGAACCTGAGCTATGGTCGAAACCAGAGCACTTTGATACGATTTCCACCAGTAAAGATGGAAAGGGGCCTGAACCGACTACAGCTCGACATAGCAAAAGAATGAAAATCGCACCATATACCTGGGCCTCAGGACTGTTACATTCCACCTTTCTGATACTTTATTGGTTGACTGTAGTATTCGCACAAGACTATGAGATCATACAGCCCAAATCCGGCCTCTATATAGAGAATTTAGGCAGAGCCAAAATAAAACGAGGAAATCTTCCATTGCAGGTGTCACTTCCAATTGTTGAAATTTTTGGTGAAGAGAAAAATATCAACTCCACTTAGGAACAAATACAGGAAATGTGTGACAAGACTGAGAAGCTCACTGAAATCACGCGCTGCTCGCTACTATTCAAACATTTATCCACAAGGAGGAAGAACCTTTTAAGATCAATAGATGAAATCCGATTTACAGAACCAAGGAACAGAAGTAGAAGAGGTCTTCTTGGTAGGATACTCACCAGTATATTTGGCATCAATGAGGAGGTTTATGCAAATATTGACGCATTAGAACACAATCAACAAAATCTCTTACTTTCAACAAATCAACAAATGCTGCTCCTCAACGCGAAGGTTAATCAGCCGAATTTCATCATACTAGATAAATTGAAGCATTTTGATGCCAGATTGGCTCAAGCCATTTCTTCAGTTAACGAAATGGCTACATGGTACTCAGCAGAAGATCACAATAAGCTTAGCATTGAAGTGATAGCCGCATACCTAAGTGCAGAAGATTACTACGACGAGCTCCAGGAGAAGTATGCTTACTGGTTAAATGCTATACACAATCACGGTTATCTCTTGAGTTTCATATCTTTACACGAAATCCAAACTATTATTCAAAAGTTAGCCCAGAAAATTGGTTCCAACTTCATTATCTTACCAACACCACAGGAACGACTAGACGTGGTAAATCAGAATGGCACAATAATATTGTATGGATACTTAAATATTGTTGAACCAAACATGTACGATTTGATACATATAACACCAACTCAACACTTAATCAAAGGCAACGAATTCGCAGTGGCCGACATAAAATCTTCCACCTTGGCTGTTGATTATACCCATAAAACATAAATAGAACAGCGATTGAATCGTGTATTGGCATCTGGCGGCCCCTAGCATGTTCATACCTGAACAATAATAATTTATCGTACGCTATAACAATTCCAAATTGTCTTCCGATGCAAAAGATATTGTCACTTTGTTTATTTCATTTAATCAGGTCAAAATATAATTAAACGTAAGTTGACTTACTCATGTTCTTGCATCATTCATAAAAATATTTCAGGAAAATATTTCCGCATGCATTGCCAAATCGGGGTCAATAACTGCAAGGTAAGCATGATGAAGTGAAGTTACGATAGCAAAAATTAGCATGTAAGCGTAAAAAAAATTGTATTTAAGCTCTGGTATTAGCACAATAAAAATCAGTGTAAGTTTAGAATCAAAAAATCGAAGTTCTTTCTTTTTTACTTACGCCATATTAGCAAGGACTTAAATTAAGTTTGAGTGTTTATTACAGGTTGATAAGAGGTTACTTTTGGTAATATAAAGGCTTCTACTCTGGCTGAGAAGTCGGTCAATCTTGATTGCAATAATAAATGGACTCGATAGTTAGACTGCTGCTTGCATTTACGGATGCCTTGGATGCTCATAGAATCTGATGTCCTTTTTAAACCAAGAACGTAGCCCCTTTGATTCTAAGCTGTTTGTGCTGCGAGGGTGGTTGAATTAATACCCGCTGCGTTATTATTGGTTGGTATAGACATGTCCGAAATGCACTTCTCAGCGATTACTTGTCGTGGTTGTAGTTGTAATTGATCCTCCGCATAGAGAACTTCATAACATAACTGATTTCTTTTTAAGTTTTGGTACCTTGTAGTTGGTGGTTGTGACAGAAATTCTTTACATAGATATAGTGGATGTTTCTGCGTGCACACAACACATTGGCTCCCATTAATAGTCGATACGAAAGAAGACGATTTTGAAGAATAATTGGTTCTTTCTTGAATTGCATGACACTTGTCTCTTCCTAATGCTTCTAGAGCTTGGAAGCGGCACTCTAAGAACATTAAGAATTCCTTAATTGTTTGTAATTCTCTGGGTGATTCCAACGATTGCTCGTACAACGTGTGTTTATTTTTGTCCAACTTCTTTATGAGTATGTGAATAAGCAATGCATCCCATGATTCAATGGAGATCCCGAGATTTTTTAGGGCAAAAATGCATTCATTTGTGTTGTCATGCAGTGCTTTGATTGCTGCAGCCCCTTCGTTTTGAGTGGTTGGTTGTGCTAGAAACTTGTTTATTAATGCTGTCACCAATAGTCGTTTTTTGCTATATCGATTTTTTAGTATGTTCCATGTCGTTTCATAATTTCCATGTGATATCGATAAATGGTGTATTAAGGTTTTCGCTTGACTAGTTAAATGGGAAATCAGATAAAACATCTTTTGTGCGTTGCTGATGGGCTGATTATGAATCATTTGGATGTATAAGTCATGGAGCTGTGTCCACCTTAGGTAGTTGCCATCAAATTGGGAAGAGTTATCTTAGGTAATTTTATTGTTGTACCAAGATCAGATGTATTCTGGGATTGGGCTGTTGCAGAGTACTGCAAGTTTTATAGTTGTTGTTGCAGCGGTATGATGGTATCTTGAACCCATTCATCCACTTCAAGATAGAATTCTGCCTTATACCTACAAGGTTCTTAAACATTAAAATTCTTTAAATGCAATTTAGTTTACGTTGGCATTAGGTGTAACTTTACAATTAAATGAAAGAAGATTTGACCTATATTAGTTCGCTATGCAACCAAAATTATTATTGAGTAATGAAATTGATTACTATGAACTTTTGTTTACCTAGAGTTCACTGGGGTTGAACATCTATAGTTATACGAAGTTATGCTTTCCGTTGGGTCTTAAACTTAATTAACAACAGCAATAAATGTAGTGATTTTTAAACTACACAATTGTAAAAAAAATTAAAGCTCCAATTCAAACAAACATTTAAACGGAAATATAACGTAACATTTCTCTCTGATTCTGAATATTATCATCATTAACTTTAGGTAATTGATAAGGGTGAAGCAATTTACATAAATTACTCCTTCTTTTAGATAACAGTTCCTTAAGTTATACGAAAGTTACACCTTTCCAGTGGGTTTTGAAACTTAATTGAAAAACTCAATAAATGTAGTGATTAATGTTTAAACTACTCAGTTGTAAAATAATTTAAAGCTCCAATTCGAACAAACATTTAAACGTACTCTGATTCTGATTATACTAAATTTAACATCATCATGAACTTTCTAAATGTATTTTTGCATTGCAACGCTGCAAAAGTATGTTTTCTTCCGAAAAGCAAGTTTCCATTAGGTAATTGATGATAGTAAATAGGTGGATTATCAAATTTGGAAACTAATGAAATAGTATAAGTATTTTGTTCAGTTTTCAAAGTATGATGGCAAATGGTTATTGCATTTGTTAGTTTCACAGTACTTCAGAACGAGAAATGCTCGAGAATTATGTACAATGCATTCGATAACTTTAAATAATTTACTTTCTCTAGATTGGAATAAGTAAAATCCGTTTTTATGTATTTCGCCTCTATCTTAATACATAAAAATCCAGTGTCACTGTGTTTGTACACGCTAATCTCGGAAACCGCACAACCGATTTCAATCAAATTTTGAGAAAGGCTTTGATTGGTTCCAGCTTGAAAGATACGATAGTTTTCGACACGATAGATGGCGCTGTTGTCGAGATCTAAAAAACAGCCTCAGAACGCGTCGACTTGGAAAGCTAAAATTTTATAAACGGCGTTTTCATAAAAATTGCAAATACAAGTTCAAAAATGGACGCGATCGCTCCTTGGTGTTGTTATACAAAATTTTGGCTTTTCACGATATATTTGGAAACTATCTGAGAACGCGTCGACTTGGACAGCTCAAATTTTGTACATGGCGTTTGTAAAAACAATGTAAATGTAAGTTCAATAATGGGACAAATCGGGCAACTCCTTCTCGATGTTGCTATACAAAAGAATGGTTTTTCACTATATATTTGGAAACTGTCTGGGAACGCGTCGACGGGGAGAGCTCAAAATTTTGCACATGAAGTTTTCATGAAAATTAAAAATATGATTTCAAAAATGGACCAAATTGGGTCACCCTTTTTTGGTGTTGCCATACGAAACTTCAAGTTTTCGCTGTACATTTGAACACTAGCTCACGCGTGGACGTAGAGAGCCAAAATTGTGCTTTTAAAAAAAAAAATGTAAATTAAGTTCAAACATCGGGCAAAGCCTTCGTAGGGCTGCTATACAGAAAAATTTTGTACGTGGTGTTTTAATAGCAATGGTAAATAAAATTTTAAAAATTGACTAAATCGGGTTAGCCCTTATTAGTGTTGGCATACAAAACTTTTGTTTTTCACTTGGTAGCTACCTGAGAACGCGACGATGTGAAGATCAGATATTCTGTACACGGTGTTTTCATAAAAATTGCAAATATACTTCGGAAATGGGACCAAGCGGGCAACTCTTTCATAGGGTTGCCATACAAGGTACACTATCGTAAGGTACCTCCGCAAGGTTCCAAAAGCTGAAAACCTGTATCTTTATTTAAAAATTTCATTAACAAATAGACGTTAGTTAACCATCGTACAAGAATCCTTATAGTAGCCATAATTAATAAAATGTAAATAATAAATTGAATAAACATAATGAACATAATAAACATGAAAAACATAATAATAATTTTTTTTTATTTGTATAAGCTCTTTATTTAGTGGCTCATTGGCTCTTTTAAAATTCCCTAAAAATAGGTGGCAAAAGGCTCTACAAAGTGTAAACAAAAGGTCGCTAGCTAATCTAAAAGTTATAAAAGGTCAATAGGGACAATTAAACAATTAAAACAATTAGAAAAACTAATGAACAAGAAAAAAAACAAAACAAAAGGAAAACAAACAAGACAAAATTCTCAAAAGAGACTAAAAAACGGCTACACGAATTTTGAAAAGGATCTAAAATATAGACAAAAAATTTAAGAGTCCCAATTTTGACATAATAATAATAATTTTTTTTTATTTAAATAAGCTCTTTATTTAGTGGCTCTCTGGCTCTTTTCATGATTTCCTAAAAATAGGTGGCAAAAGGCTCAACAAAGTGTAACAAAAAAGAAAGACGCTAGCTAAACTAAATGTTGTAAAAAGTCAATAGGGACAAATAAAAACATTTAAAACAATTCAATAAAAACCAATATGTAACAAAAATGACACAAAAAATGTAAAAACCAATGACACAAAATTCTCAAAATAGACTAAAAAACGGATACAAGAATTTTGAAAAAGATCTAAAGGACATACAAGAATTTAGAACCAGTCCCAATTTTGACAATTAGGTAAGTGGCAGTTCCAAGAAGCTCCAAATTTCCAAAATAATTTAATAAAAGCTAATTCCCTAAACGATCGAGATTTCAACATATAAATTTTGCAATTTTGCACCGAGACCGAAACCGAATTAAAATAAGAAGTCGAACGAACGAAAAATTTACGCGATACCGTTATAGAGTCCCGCGAGGGCAGCCTGTAGTATCATGGACCTCTACAAACTGCCCTCATCATCCCTCCAGCTTAGCATCTCTAACAGAGTGCTTGTCCTTCCCACAGCACTTGCAACGATTCCTAAGCGGGGAGAAGCCCCGTGGACTAGTGTTGCAAATGCTGTGGCCTGTCCTCACCAGCGAAAGACAAGAGCTCCATCCTGCACCGACGATAGTGGTTGCCATGTGCAGTTGAATTTGTCTGCGTTCGAGACGTAAACGTCTCTTCAACCTGTCAACGAAGTGGCGCTTAAGTGCGTGTGCGTGGTGTTGTGGGTCAGTGTTCTGATTCCCATCTTCGACTCTCATGTAGTACAGGTGAATTGTAGATTTGGCCAGTGTCAACACAAAGCTAATCAAACAATTCACTCGACTACAGACCCTTGGTCCCCATAGAAACGATGTCCTAGTAATGCCGAAATTCGGGTGGATCAACTGACACATACCGCGCACGAGATCCATTAGACCCTGCAAAGCCGGACAAGTGAAGAACCTGTGAAATAGGGTGCCTTCACCAGCACAAACTGTGCAAATCCTCTGAACTCGGCGGTCGATATGTGACAACTGATTAGGATGCATAAGACTGTGATGCAGCAATTTGAATGCTACATCAGCATCTTTGTAACTAGAAGGATAACTGTAGACTACTCTGCAAGTTGTCCCACCCATCACGCCCATATTCACCCCGAGGTGTGTTCGCCATCTGTTGTATCCTGTATACTCCGGAGGTCTTATGGACATAAGCACGTCATGGAGCATACGTGTTGTAAGTGTGCTGAAAGGTGTGTGTGGTGGCCTGTTCAGAACGAAAGCATCTTCCAACTTAGTGCCAGGGTCACTGGTCCCAAGTTGGCGAAATCTCTCCCGCGCAGAAGCAGCCAGGTCGTGTAGTTGTGCAGTGTTAGTGTTATCAATAATATCTCCGAGAACTGTCATTGTATGCGTGTCAGCTTCAAAACCCCGAGCATTACTGAACACTGAATCTATTAATTCAGGATTAAACCTGATTGGAATCGACGCGAATTGCGTGTACCTTAGAGCATTTCACTGAAGGTGAAATGCTGGCCTGATTCTGCCCCAGGTCTAAATCGTTCAGATTAGATCCTGTGGCCAGTCACGAGGATAAGGTGGTCGAACAGAGAGTAGGTAGTAATACTCCCCTATGCCGATCCCTCCCAGTACATTCACCCACAGTTGAGAAATCAAGCTGTCTCTCTGGCAAAACACTCTTTGGAATGCCCGCACTTGGAGACACCTTGATTTCACAACCAAGTTAGTGAGACCTTATCCACCTATCTTGACTGGCAGGCAGAGCGTGCTTTCAGCAACCCATCGTCTTCCGCACCAAAAGGCGTCTATCGCTTTTGCTTGAAGAAGACCTACGAAGCCTTCATCAAACGTCTCAGACTTTAGCAGATGAACGATGGACGAGGTAATCAAATAGTTTATCACGACTGACCTACCCATTAAGGATAATGGAAACAGTCGACTACGCCATGAATTTACTGCTCTAGAGAGTTTCTCAAGAGCGATGCGGCTATTATTTGATTTACTCTCGCGTCCGATATACACACCTAAATACTTCAGACAAGTATTAGTCCATTGGATGTTCAGTGGAGTATCTGTACGATCTCTCCACCTTCCACACCACAAGCCTTGACTCTTACTAAGGTCGATTTTAGCGCCCGCTATACGTTCGAACTGTTCGAAAACAGCACGAGCGACCGGAAAAGCTTCATCTCTTGTCACGAAAATAGACAGATCATCCGCATACGCCAACATAAGAGGCATCACATTGGTATATGGCAGATGAACCGCATACTGTCCGAGCATTCGACGAAGATTCACCAATAGCGGCTCCAACGAAAGATCATAAAGCATACCTGACAATGGACAGCCCTGTCTGATACCTCGATGAAACGAGATAGGAGCCAGAACTTGTCCTTGATGCTTAATCAAAATCGCTGAATCTCTATACAGTTTCCCGACGATATCGAGCCACCTGGGTGGAAACCCAAATGCCTCGAGAGCAGTCAAGAGATACTCGTGCGAGACACTATCAAAAGCCTTTTGCTGGTCAAGTTAAATCATGGCCATTTGTGTACCTGTCTGTTCATGGTAGGCAAACAAATGCTTGGCTACCGCGATGTTGTCGTAGATACTACGACCAGGTACACAATAGGACTGTTCCGGATGTATTACCGAAGCAATCACTGAGCGGAGTATCGCCCCTAATGCTTTGCAGACGATTTTGTAGTCTACATTGCATAGGGTTACTGGCCTCCAGTTCCCCATCCTCTGCAAATCTCCCTTCTTTGGAATCAAGCGCATAACAGATCTCCTCCAACTAGAAGGAAAGTCTGAATGCGTCTCAACCCCCGAATTGAAGACTTCCAAAAGGTCAGGAATTAATATATCCCTGAAACGTATGAAGAATTCTGGAGTCAAGCCGTCATAACCAGGTGAAGTGCGTCGCCTTAGATTCTTTGTCGCAGCAATCATATCCTCCAATGTGATTACTGTATCCAGGAGCTCCTTACTGTCTTCAGAGAAAGTGGGAATATTCTCAAGGAATTCATGAGTGGTCGAGGATGTTGTCGACGTCGATTCAGAGTAGAGAGTACTGTAGTAGTCTCGAATATATTCTGATAGCTGTTGTCCGTTGAGGACTTGTCCAGATTCATCGATCATCAATTTGACCTCACAAGAAGCAGTACGACGTCTAGTCGGCTGAAAGAAGTACTCAGTTGGAGAATCGCCTTCTCTCAGCCAGCGCGATTGGGCGCGCAGCACAAACTCCAAGCTGTGCTTGTAAGTCTGTGTCGCCAAGCGTTCCTTTATACCATTGAAATAAAGAATCAACCCCGGCTGAGTTGGGAGAAGAGCTGCCACCCGAGAAACCTCGGCCGACAAGCTAGAAGCTTGATAGCCACTTCGATTGAAATTCGTCTCGATAAAAGACCGAATCTGGAGCTTTCCAACATCCCACCATTGACTAAGAAAAGGAAAGTCAGCTTTCTCTTCTCAGCTCTTTGCCAATCGTGCCAGAAATCAATGAACTCATTGATGAACTGCTCGGAATTCAACAAATAGTTGTTGAATATCCAGTATGCAGTTCTTCTTTCAACTAGAGTACTGGTCGCCACTACAAGAAGATGATCGCTAACGGAACACACTTCATGAGTGACACCAACGAAATGTTCTAGTATTCCATGTGAGACGTAAAGTCTATCAATTCTGGAGCCTGCGAGACTTCCATGGATATTTCGCGAGACCCTCGTGTATGATCTAGTCGTAGGATGCATCCAACGATAGATGTCCACGAGTCTGAAAACACCGACAAAATTCCTCAATCGAGTAGCATTGACAGAGTTGAACTCAACTCCAGAGTGCCGATCCATTGAGGGATTCAGAGTGCAGTTGAAATCACCTCCGAGGACAGTTTCACCGCTAAAATTCACCAGACAGGACTGAACACTATCAAGAGCTTGTCTTGTAATGTCCTGGTCATGAGGAAGATACACGTTTACTACCTTGATATTTTTGTCTTGAATGACAAAGTCCAAGGAAGAAGCGAAGCCTGGGAAGATATCTGTATAGACAGGAGACGATAGTGTAAATTTGTTGGATACAATGATTGCCACCCCTGAGCCTCGGCGAGGCGCAGGTGTGGCAAACATTGCATATCCAGTGTGTAAATAAGCATAGCGCTCAAGTTGTGTGTATGTGTCTTGTGTAAAATTCGTCTCCTGTAGAAGCGCGATGTCTATATCGAACATTTTGACATGTTCGATAGTGCTGTGTAACCTTGTATGTGCACTTAAACCGCCGGTGTTGATCGAAGCTATCTTGCACATTCAAAGAGATGAAAAGCTCAAACGATGAATGTGCGACGTCTATTGACGAGTAGAATCGGCCAAGCGATGCTCCTGAAGCAACTCCTCCACCTTCCTATGGAGACGATCTAACCGAGCTACATGGTTGTACTTCCTCCTCTTCTTGGACTCCTGTTGTAGGATTCGAAGCTGAGGAAGTAACAACTCTGGCCTCTCCAGCTCCTTTACAAGAATGCTCCAGATTTTATCTGAGTTCTTCTTGTACTGGAGGTGGTCAAGATTTTCAGGGATCTTCTCCCAAGGAATGTTTTCCATCCCCTTCGAGACCCCAAATTGGCTACCAGTCGAAATGGTGCTACCACACGACTCGTAGCCACTGAAGCTCGAGAGACCAGTCTCTTCCAAACCGGTCATATCGCAGTCCGAAAGCTGTTCGAGAGATGCTTCCGCGTCCCTCAGAACAACCTTCGAACCGCGGGCACCACTATTATCCTCCTCCGAGTGGGGCCGTCTTAGAGCGACTGACTTTGCTGGCTCTGGAGGAGGCAGCATTACACGGTCCACCTTCGTCTTCCTCCTCGTCCTCTTTTTTTTAAATAAATGGCTACTTGACTCCTCGTCAGAAGTACCCGTGTTTTCACGTGCCGACGTGGCGCCGTTTATAGCCATAATTTTTTTTGCCTCTAGGACAGCTTCAGGCACCTTAACCACTGGCTGCACCAAAATAGCAGGTTGAGTGCCGGCCGAAGGCTCCTTCTCCAGATCCACTACTGTAGTAGTGGCTTCCTTCGAGGGAACCCCCGGTTCAGCCTTCTTCCCGGTTCTCCTGGGGCAGTCAGCAATAAAATGCCCTACCAAATGGCAAGCATGGCATTTCGCTTCGGTGCCCACGTCTATCCAGTACCTCGAGCCGGATATGCTCAGGTAGAAGCCTGACGGAAGCGTACACCCCTTATTCAAGGTGATGGACGCCTCCCGGCTAGTACCGAAGATACCCCGCCCGAGACCCTCGTCCCCAATTTTAATGGGAATAGCGCGAACCTTTCCACGAACCTTCCCGAATCTCCCAAGGAAATTCGACAGGTCTTCATGTTGGGCTCGCATAGGGACCCGCAAAACACGACCTTCGTGGGCTTTTCCCTGAGTGGGAACGGCACATGGTTTCTACCGTCCACCTCGATGTCCTCAAGCATAAGCTTGGTGGCGCTTTCGAGGATTGTGGTATACACCTCAACCATTCCCCCAGCTATTATCCCCATGGAGAATAGCTGCTCACATGAGATGACGCGGAAGATTGCCTTCACGTATGCGCTCTGAGGACATCCTCTGATGTGCTCGAGCTGCATACCGTAGCCCTCATCCTGCCATCTCCCGTCGAAGAAGCCCTGGAGGCCCGCACTGGTCTTGGGTCGAGGCTTACCCACGTCCAGTGGGGCTGGACGAGGAGTGATGCCTATACTCAAAATTTCTATTGTGTTATTGTTCCTGGAACCACCACTTGCCTGGGCATACGAAATCCCTGACGATAGGTCGTAGGGATCCTGCTGTTACTCCTGTCGTTGTTGACTGCTGCTTCTTTGGAGCATTCTTCGTTGAAGACAGCGGTGGCCTCATAACAACAGCATTGGGCTTTGGCGCTGAACTTGAAGCCTTTTGGACAACTTCAATTAATTTTTGACGAGGCACGTTTGACACTGGGGCAACTGCATTAGTTGCTGCTGTATTGCTCGCTGTAGGAGCTAGTGCATCATCTACTTCTCGAGCAAAGTCTGCTGCAGTCTTCTCCGGAGGCATCGGCTTCAATTTTGCCAGTTTAGCCTCTTCAGTTGGGCCCTTATTGGCCTTTTCAGTGGGTCCTCTGGGGTATTCGTTGGTAGAGGAAGAAGAAGAAGAAGTATTACTATTCTTCTTCCGCCTTCCACTTGATTTGGGGGGATCATCAGGCCCCCCAGCATCGCTGCTGCACGTACTCATTTTGAGTACGGCAGAAGTGGATTTGCCTTTATTTATTTATTTATTATTAATATATTTTTTTTTTTAATACTTTTTATAATTTAAAATAGTTTTGTTTGTATAAATTTTTACCTTCTGAATTAGTTCACATAAACTTTAATTTACACGGTTGCCATGTTGTCATGGCAACGACAAAAATAAATTAAATTCGATTTAATTCCAGGACTGTCACTCACTTTTAAATTTTTTGCAATTGAATTTCACAATTTAATTATAGTTTTTTCTTAGAAAAAAGGTTATTAATAACACTTCAATTCACAGCTGGTGACGCTAGTAGCACTTTTGTGCAGTTTTGCACACTTTTTTACACAGATTTCACCTGTACTTTTACTATTTATTAGTCAGTGCAAAATTTGACGTCCGCTCTCTTTAGAATAATAATTTTTTTTTTATGTATATACGACTCTTTTATTATTGGCTCTTTGGCTCTTTTAAAAATTTCTTAAAAATACGTGTCAAAAGGCTCTACAAAGTGTAAAAAAAAGACGCTAGCTAAACTAAATGGTATAATAATTCAATAGGGACAAAAAATAACATTTAAAACAATTATAACAACTAATAAACATCAAAAAAGACACAAAAATGTAAAACAAATGACACAAAATTATCAAAAGTGACTAAAAAACGGGCACAAGAATTTTGAAAAGGATCTAAAATATGTACACAAAATTTAATAGTCCCAATTTTGACAATTGGGTAAGTGGCACTTCCAAGAAGTTCCAAATTTCCAAAATAAACTAATAAAAATAATTGCCTAAACGAACGAATTTTCAACATAAAATTTTGAAATTTAGCACCGAAACCGAAACCGAATTAAAATAAGAAGAAAACTCAACCCAATGACGAAGTAATTGACTTGACGAAAGTAATTAAACAACATATGTGAACCATCATGACCATTATTACCTTAAACCCTACAAATGTGGAAATAGGGGCAACATTCAATAAAAAGAAAAAAAGCGACATGACAGGCAAGAAGAAGTCTCTTCCGGAAGATAAGTTGAAGACACCGGACAATAAAAAGTGGCTGAGCATGAAGATAATCAGACAAAAATGCAAGCTGCCAGTCAAGGTTACGGCATTATCTGTCTTTTGCGTTACTTCGGACAAAAGAAGCAAAATTCTTTCTGCGAGTCTCAAGCAGGATTGCGTCCACGTGGAGGGAGTCACTGCCTCGTATTCATCCAAAGCGAATCCCTACCGCGTATTCGTCCAAAAGGAAACACTGCCACGTATTCATCCAAAAGGAATAAAATAAAACAAATGGGGTAAAAATCATATTAATATAAATTTAATAATACCTTAGCACTTAGCTCTAACCATACTAACCTAACAAAAAATGTCATCAATACATAAAAACCTAATAACCAACCCTTCTAACAAAGCTATTTTTGGATAGAATTGTAATTTAGGACGGCCGTAGGCAAGACTAATTAAGTTTTAGTATGCAATCTGTTGTTAATCAAATCACATCAATGAATCTTGAATTTTGGTTAAATAATAACTTTTCAACAAAATTTAAATAAATCTGCTTTTTTTTATAAAAATATACCTAAGGATACAGTTTTTTCAGTTAGTTAGTGTAGGCCAAGGAGACCCCTGGACTACCTGGCTTACAGCCATTGCCATACTGTCTTACTATATACATACTTGGCATTTCCTGAGACCGCGTTGCCTTAGAGAGCTGCACTCTCCCACATATATGAATGTATGCACGCACACAAAAACATACACATTCATAGACACAGAGTGAAACAATAGCCTATGGAATCGCGCGATCGAGTCGAATAATAAATAGCTCAGATATTATGCATCTCTAACCACCCCACCCCACCTATATAGGTATTTATATCATCGCCGGGCAACACCGACGGGCTCCCCCTAGTATATTATAGATTTAAGAAATTTTATATTTTCGAATTTGGAAAGGTCATTAGTAACAATTCTATTGTAGTAGTATTTACCAGAAAGGTTTCTTATTTCAGTTTTATTTAGCTCGGAACCTAAATATTAGGAAAATATATCCCCATCCATGAATAGTTTAGAAAATTTTAATCCTGACTTGATAGCTATAGATAAGCGTATTGTTACGAGCGTGGCTTTAGTTCGTTATTTAAAACACAATATGTCAGATATAATTGAAAAGTTCTTTCTTTATTTAACTTTACTGTTTACTCTAATAAAATCACAAACGATTATCAAATCAACTCATTAGTTATCGCTTGCATTATACTGCTAATCATCACAATCTAAAATAGTTTACTTCGTTCACTTCACTGTGTGAAATAAGACTCCGCTTCCTGGATGTGAGAAGCGCTCTACGAATTATCATAGAACCTTCCTGAATATTCCGTTCTCCAAACCGAAAGTTTACTAAGATGTCACTAAAGTTGTTGCCATTTCCAACAGATGTCGCTTCCTGCTCGATTCCTTCAATTTTCTAATTTTGTTCATCTAAAGAGTTCTTCAGAAAATACTTCTGTTGCTCCAAACAAGTTTCTAAATAATTCTGTGGAGAACTCTTTTGTTCATCACAACCGGATTCGCGAGAATTCTTTTGGTCGTCCAAACGAGTTTCGAGAGAATTTTTTTTGTCCAAACGGGTTTCGAGAGAATTCTTTTGTTCCTCAAAAGCATTCTTTTGTTCCTCAAAATCATTCATTCATTGGAATTACATAAAATTTTGGTACATAGAGGTATATATATATATAGAATATAGGTTACCCAACCTATTCATTACATGTCATAAAATGTTGGTATATATTTATATGCACATATAGAGTACAGGTTACCCAACCAATTCATTGGATTACATAACATTTTTGTATATTTATGTACTATTTGTACAGATAGATTACAGGTTATGCAGCCTAACCATTGAACTATTCGGGTTATTAGTATATATATACATATGTAGAGATAAAATGTAAACATGTATCCGTAGAATGACATGTAACTAGTAATTATAGCTCCTAAGGTATAAGCGGGCCGCTTAGTTGAACCGCTACAATACGTAGTACTAGATCTTTAAGTTACATCAGAACCGAGTACCTTTGGATTACTATATATATTTTTTATCGAAGCAAGAAGTAGGGAAGTGAATAGTTCATAACCGGAACCGGATTACGAAATGGAATTTAAGGTACAATCCAAATTAGTGTAGGCTGCTATTAATAACCTATCATCATAGTTAACGAGATTCTAGGGAGGATAATTAGTATATTGAGGCAATGTTAGTTCCTCGTTAAAAATGAGTACCAATAATAAGATTGCCATAGCATGGATAGTGAGAGAGTCGCTGATCTAGGAATAAGGCAGTGGTAGACAGTAATTAAGAAAATTAGAATTATGAATTATAAACCAAGAAGTGCAAAAATTTTAATAAAGGGTAATCTCTGTATTCAAGCTATGAAGTAAACATTTCTTTTCTTTGGGATGCATGCCAGAATGATCGAGCGTGATGACACCAGACCCATGAGTACGCCGCGTCCGGGGTACTAATACCTGGGGTCTAATTAGCGCCTGCCCATATTAAATGATAGGTGAGCTAACCTCGTAGGATTCAGTGATCGTATCGCTTGAGCCGAAAGTGAGACGGGGTTCTTGCTGTTGCCGGGTCATAATTATCCCAGTGACCTCCTGGTTCCTTCTCTTCTATACTCACGCCTGTACCGACGAGCTTAGCCAGCTTAAATGGAGGTATCTGCGTGGAAGGAAAGAAATGGGGGCCCAGTGGCGTCCAATACCTAAGTCACTAACAATTGATAATGGTCTCGTTGATTGTCACCTTTAAAAATGATTGAATTACATCTTCATAAAACCTGGCACCCGTCAACATCACACATTTAACTCGGGTAATAGGAAGTGGCTGGTATTTCCTTCTCCGTTAAAAACCCAACGTGGTATTGTAGATAATTTTTTTTCTTCAATAAATGGTAACCCTCGAACTGATTACCGGATCACAAGAAGGTTTCAATTCACCAACACACTTTGTTTTAAGTCAAATGCCACCACTTAATTTTACGAATTAATTTCACTTCTGACACCAGTTGTTACGACCGTGGCTTTAGTTCGATATTTTAAACACAGTATTTCAGACATAATTCAAAAGTTCTTTCTCTATTTAATTTTACTGTTTACTCTAACAAATTCACAAACGATTATCTAATCAGCTCTTTAGTTATCGCTTGTACTGTTCTTCGAATTATCACAATCCCAAATCGTTTACTTCGTTCACTTCACTGTCTGAAATAAGACTCGCCTCCTGGATGTGAGAAGCGCCGTATTTATACTCTACGAATTGTTCTAGAACCTTCCTGAATATATCGTTCTCCAAACCCAAAGTTTACTACGATGCCACTAACCTAAAGTTGTTGCCATTTCCATCAGATGTCGCTTGTGTCACTTCGTAGCTCGTAACAATATGTTTCTCATAGAAGTACTTGCTTCTGCATAAGCCTTCATTTCCTCATACTTTGCCTTAAACCTCATATTCCATAAATATTTTATGGCACCACTAATTTGTATAGCAGTAACATAATGAAAAATGAAATTATGCTTAGGTTTCAAGGTATCATTGAATAACTTCTTGTACAAAATATGGTGCTGTTTAACTAAATATTGCAGGGATACTAATTTCTCTTCAGTATATATCGAGAGAAATATCATTTTGTTTTGCCTTCTTTTGTTACTAGATCACCAATCATTAGGGGTAAATAAAATGAAAAAGTTATCATTTCACGAGCAGTCATTTTAAAATTATCAGTCTGAATAGGTTGCCCTCGACTTTTTATTTCCAACTCTCCGTAAGCAAATTGTTGTTTCCTATAATTAAGATTTTCTAACGTGAAATATTTTTTTTTATATACGAAACCCATTAAGATTTACGAGATGTTATAATTACAGATTCCTCCAAATACATCATGCATGATGTCAAAAACAAAGTTCTCAGTTATATGATAACCGGGAATTTTATTAAAAACTGAATTTTCCTTCAGCCTTCAGAAATTAAAAAATCGGCTTCATAATTTAAGCGATTTCGAAATGTTTCTGGATATTTTTTACTGTCACTTTTCATGCAAATATTACTACGTTTGCACAATTTGCAGAAATATGTACTAGAAAAGGATTTTGTAAGACTCAAAATTGTATTCAATCCGAAATTATCACCTAATATCAAACCAAGAGTAAAATATATATGTGTTTTCCCTCATAATTTATAACTATGCCTTCCTCTTCCAATTTTTTCAACTCTGATACTAATGGGTATAATGCATTCATTTCCAAAGCATTCTAATTCTGGAGACTTAAGTACAGTCGCAAGGAAGACACGATTCAATTTTTACAGAAAATGTTGGGGTACAGTGGGTATGCAGTAATAGCCAGCACACATAGAATTAACATGAGATCCCAAGGGATTATTAATCCCAAAAGTCATCTAAATATAGAAATATTGGAAGAACGCATTTTTCATTAATCCGAATTTAATTTTTTTGCCATAATTCACCTTTGATGTAGTAGCTTACAAAAATTTAATTTTTAATAGTGTCAATGTTCTCTTCAATATTATTGTATCCACTTTTTGTGTCTAGATACTTTTTTTAAATTGAAATTCAATTTGAATGATAGTACCTTGGATGTTTTCTTCTTGAAGAATTGATATGCCAGTAATCTGTACAGATCTGTATTCTGTCTGACCTAATAAATGAAAATGGATTACACAAGTGACTTTCAATTTGAGCAAGCGTGTCAGTATCATTAACACATATTGCTGTATTCGACAACTTTTGTTGTATTCGTAGAACATTTTCTCTGTTATATTATCACAACTGCGTTTATAAGTAATAAATGACTAAACTTTTCGACCCAGCGATCAGACAGGTCTCATCGGTATGGTTATCTCTGACCGCCTACCATAGAAGTTCAATGATGGAGGTCATACCAATTGCCCATATAAATACTTTTTATAAAAAGTAAGTGTGAGGGTAAGGGGTAAGCTCAGGATCTGTAAGCCCAATAAAAAAAAAATAAGAATTCACTTTGGTAATTAGGTATGCATGGGCATTATAGGCTATATTTTATGTCGATTAACGGTAATTTGCAGATTTGAGTGGCTTCGGCGTTAAATTTTCATGTCGCAATGTTCACGGGCGCCTAACTCTGTGCGGAAGGGCTGTAGAGTATTGGGGGATTTATGATGGATTAAGGGTTTCGTGTAATAAAATATGGCTGACAATTTTTGGGAGGGGGTGTTTTGGGGTTGTTGTCCTCAAGAAATAATAGGCGTAATGGGCTGTTAGCGCGTTAATGTGTATATATGTGTGCGTGAAAGTGATTTGATATTCGGGACGGCATATACGATTCTTACTATAGTTGCTATTAACTGCAGACAGCAGGTATTTTACGTTGAAGATTCCCTAGAATAGCCAATATATGCAAAGTCAGTGTAAAGCTACGTAGGTATGTATATACCTGTTGTAACTACAACCGAAATATATTTTTATCAAATATAAAAGAAATATGGTAACTAATTTACATATATAAAATATAATAAAAAATATACATTTACAATTTTAAAATTATATAAACATATTATTTAACCAATATAGTTAGCATATAAACAAAGAATCCTTCCTTTTCCATCTTTCTTTACTTGAAAGCAAAGAGAACTAATTAATTTGATACAGCAGCCAGGCTGCTTAACATGCACAATATTCACCATAAAGTTGTAAGCTGTTCCAGGTCTTACCATATTTTTCAATACAGTAGCATGCATAAATACACCACAGTCTTATTGAAATCTAATGCAAGATTTCAAAAGACTGACCATTGACGGAATACCTTGATGAAATTAGATGTACAATACAAAAACTACAGAAAAACTCTTTTTGTTCTCTCCTTGTAGGGACTAGAACTTGCTTTTAACACCACATAGCTAAAAGTATAATTAATACTGTAGAATTATGCTTAGAAACAACAACATTCGATAATCACAAATACAAAAAAAAATTTGTGGTACAAATAATTAAACAAATACTAATCTTTTCATCTGCAGTATCCAGTATGTCTTCACAAACCAACAATTATTAACTGTAGTAACCACAGTTTTAATTCCAAAAAAAAGACAATAAATATAAACTTTCATTAAAAAATAACAAGACAAATTGAATGAAGTCAATTTGTCATTTATCTGCAAATGTCAAAATACATAATGTGAATAGTGGCGCCCCCGTCATTTGAAGATTATAAGGTTTGCTAAGAAAAGTGCAGAGCAATAGCCAGCAACTAAGCGAAGCCTAGGAACAATAGACGGCAGCTGGCCTCGACATTATAAAAAGGCGGCAATTTCAGCAGAAAAATCACTTGTTGCTTGGGATTTAACCAGTAAAGGTCGACTAGAGGGCTATCGCTTTTAGGATTTTTTTTATCAATCTTCCTCAATATTGTTGTAGGGTTATTCCCACAACTAATACTTCTTTTATCCGTACAAGGTAGGTAAAGGCATTAAGAAAGACATTTTTTGCGATATTACCAAAAGAATTTTTCTCTTCAATGAAGTTTTGGGATATTATCAAACCTAGAATAAAACTCTATAGGTTAGTTTTTTTCTTCTTTTTAATAAAAAGAGATTCTTTTGGGATATTACCGAAAATTCTCTTAGTTCTCAGTATACTGAAATTGTAATTCGAATGAAGGTTTTGGGAAATAACCAAGCTGAGAGTAAAATTCATAATTTCAGATTTTTTTTCTTTTGTGATATTTGTTGGGCAATAGTTTATTTGGAAAATACTCAGTTAACCAACATTACCATAGGGTTTTACATAGCCTTTCATTTCGGGGCATATCCAGGTGAAATGTTGTACGAGCTCCATTAAATCATTAGGTTTGTTAGGAAGCAAATAGTATTGGGTTATTTCCATACTACACATTAAAAAAATTATTAGTTAAAACGACAAATCACGATTAGCTGATTGTACATTAGTACTTCCTGTAAATTAATTTGGAAAAACATTTAAGTGGTTAATAAAATTGTAAGTGCTAACTAGTTGCAGTTTCTAATTGGAATTCATTGATTTGCCCTTAGTTGTTTTGGAAAATACTTTAGTTGAAGCTACGAATTCAATTAGTTCAGTTAACAAATATTTGATGGTAAATTAACTAATCATATTTCAGGAGACATATTAGTAAAATCAACATATAAAATAATGAATTTTTTCGCAGAAGCAACGAAACTGTTTGTTTCTTTTTAAGGATATGATTTGTCTTATTAGCGAATTTATGCAATTAATAAGTTCAACAAATAAATTGACTGATTTTTTAATATGATGTAACCACTCAATTTTCTAAATTAATGAATTACATTAGTTGATATCAATAATATAATTTTCGTATATCTTTAAATTTTAAATCACTGCATCATTGATATTTATTTGTATACCCTAGAATGAAATCTCATAGGTCATACTGAGCATATTTGTCCGTTTGTCCGTCTATCCGTTCGTCTATGGCATTTTCGAAAAAATAATAAATATAATTTCATAAATGGAAGAAATCTTGAAACCCATGGAGTTGTTGTTCAAATTTTACAATATTTTATATTGTACTGAGGAACTACCTGGAAAATGGATCATAACCATTTTTACTGCCGCTTCATCTTTCATTAAATTAAGCAAATACATTTGTTGAATCGAAAAATCTGAACCTTTGCTTTGACACATCTTTTTCAATTTGAATTTCGTTTGGACATATTAAAACCCAATTCGTAATTTCGACTTATACATTCGATGAATCAACAAATCAGAGATATTTTTGCCTCATACTATTCACACTTAGAACTAATACTGAGTGTATATATGGGGTTTGCCTAATACTTTCTTCAGCGTCTACAAACTCTAAGTCGTACTAATGAGTACACATAGAGTTTTTCCCCATACAGAACGCTTTTTTTTCCTGTTGATTAAAAATATTGTCAGCCTACTGTGGGCAGATAATAAAATCATATAAAAATATAAAAATAATAGTTACAAAAATAATTAAATTCATAGCATTTTATTATTAGGATCAACTAAATTAGTTGAAGATTCCAATTTCATTAAATATTTTAACAAATTCGATTAGTTGATTACTAATGTCTTCAAACTAATGTTTCAGTTATTTTAAATAATGTGGTATGCAAAAACAACCAATCAATTAGTTAATTCGGTGAATTGTATCTGTTGAAAGAGCAATAGTAATTAGTCAATTGTTGTAATAACTGCTTCTAAAGACGATTAAACAATTATTGTTTTAGCAAAATGATTAGTTGAAAAAACAATAGATACTCGGATACGAAATTCCGAAAGATTATCAAAACTAACTAAACAATTAGTTGAATTTACAAATGTTATGACTAAACAAGATTAGCTAAATCAACTAATGGCAATAAGTTTTCTTAAGTCGACAGTAAAACCCTTAGGGATATTTTCAAGGGTTTGTTGTTAGCTTGGCTTGGATTCCAGGATTAAATAGGGAAAATAAATCGGCATTGAACCTTTTGGGACATTTTTAGGGGTTCAGTTCTGAGTTAATTTCCAGGTCAGATTCAAATTAGACAGGGGTGCAGGGATCAGCTACATCAACCATTCAGGGTTGAGTATACTACAGGGAGTCTCTGATAAGTATAAAATATACTAACCTTTTTCAGGTATATACTAATCAACTTTTAATTATATTGAACATTAAATAAAATTTGATTTGCTACTTCACTGTAATAATCGTGTTCTTCTCTCTTATTTCAGACTGATAGCATTAAGTAGAAATTAAGTTTAAAATTCCGTGGTTAATTTTTTTTTTGTATTAATTTTTTTCTTTTCAACGCTTTTTAATTTTGTTTAATTTTTTTGAATTATAACTTTATTATTTATTTATAGAATCTTTGTTAGAGCATAAGATTACGCAATAACGTATTAAAAGCAGGTTCATTTTTTAAATGAATCATTTAACCCTATCATTCTACATGTCCTATTTTGATTTTTTATTTATTTTTTATGTACATCCATACGAGCTATAACATTGGGCCTTCAAAGCCGAATAAACCGTTAGCTTAATACGTTTATTGGGTATCTTAATTAACAAGTATAGCAATTCAAATTTTCTTTTTGTCTGGTGAAGGGAAACTAACCCAGAATGGAAGCACTTATAAAGAGACAAAGGGCTTCCAAGAAAGTTTTTAACTCATGCTATCTCTAATTACGAAGAGAGAGTATGTTAAGGTCAACAGTTAACTGAATGTTATTTGAAGGAAAGAACCCGAAGTATTGAGGAATTGTGGGAACAATTTTTGACTAATCACCAAAAATTATTAGTTGAGTTTGAGGAAATAGTGCTCAACGAATACGAAAAGACCGATATTTTTGAAGAATGTGAGGGAGCATACTTCGGATTTTTAGGGGAGCTTCAAGATGAGCTATTGAAGCTTCAAGACCCAGAGGTAGTTAAACCAGAGGAAAGTGTGATCAATGACCACAAAACGGTAATAAAATGGCCTAGAATTGAAATTCAACATTAAGTGGAGATCCTTCCACGATATATTCCAATCTTTGATTCATAAAGATCCTCACATTCCGCTAGTACAAAAGTTACATTATTTAAGGTCCAATCTATCTGGAGAGCCAGGGTGGATATTGCGACAATATGATATAAATAGTACTAATTATGCGGGCGGAATGGACATAAGAGTATTAGTATTCGCACAACTCAAGACCCTATTTAATCAAGCTGTAGTAAAACGTGAAAATGAAAGAAACCTAAAGAGTTTGCATGACAAGACATACGAATGCTTACATGAGTCGGGATCCCTCGAAATACATACAAAGGCTTTGGATCCAATTATTATGTATATAATAACTCAACAATTACCTATGGAAACTCGAACTCTATGGGAACAATCAATCTCCAAGAGTAGATAGATTCCAGATTTAAAGGAAATGTTTTGTTTATAGAATCTCGCTTCCCAACTTTGGAAGCCGTTAACCCCAAAAAGGTTAGTTATGTTGCCATGAACAAGCATGAACAAAGTAAAACATTAAACTATATTGTAAAGGAGAACATACAATCCACAAATGCGCACAATTTAAACAAATGTAAAATGTAGTAGTTACGCTATGTATGTTCTGGCTCACTGTGTTAGCTTCGAGGATTTGGCCACAGATGGCGCCACCGTCTCTATGTGGATTGGGGCCATACTAAATGCTGATTTGTGTCTTGGATGTGTTGGTTTATGCCTTGGATGTTGGGGATACAAGATCGCTTTGGGGATACGAGATCACTTTCAGCACTGTCCAGCATAGGGAAATAGCATAGGATTTCGATCTTGAGTCTGGAGTTCGCTTATGTTTCATCTCGAGTTTTGGGGATACGAGATCACTTTCAGTACTCTCCAGAATAGGGAAATAGGATAGGATTTCGATTTTCCTTCTGGAGTTCGCTTATTTTTCATCTCGAGTTTTGGGGATACGAGATCATTTTGGGGATTCGAGATCACTTTCAACACTCTGCAGCATAGAGAAATAGCATAGGTTTTCAATTGTTTTCTGGAGTTCGTTTATTTTTCAACTCAGACTCGTAGCCTCTAAGTTGACATTAAGATTTTTCATCTCGAGTTTTGGGGATATGAGATCAAATTGTGGATACGAGATCACTCTTAGCCCTCTCCAGCATAGGAAAATAGCATAGGTCTTCGATTTTGTTTCTGGAGTTCGCTTATTTTTCATCTCGGAGATCGTAGCTCTGAATATTTGTGAAGGGGTGAAAATCTTTATTGGTAGAGGTTGCTGGTTAAGTTTGATCTGGTCTTTGTGGCTATAATTTGACCTTGAGGTGCCCCTCTTGTATCTGGGTACTGGAGATTGGCTGAGAGCTTTAGTGGCAATATCTGATACTATGACTAGGACTGCCTGAGGTGTGTTGGACTGGGCTATATTACCTGTACCAAAGCTTGGGTAGAATGTGTATTAAGTAATAATGTGAAATACCTTAAGCGAATTTATATCGGGGCTGTATGCTTGTCAGCTTGAGTTTGGTTTTAGTTGTTTACTTTAGTATGAGTGCCTGTGGTATGTTGGGCTGGGCTACTTGCTGGCTGAGGAAACGTTATCTAAGGCGTGGGTGGATGTGTGCAACTGTGTATTTATGTAGATAATAAATGTGAAATTCTCTAAGAAAATTAGTGTAATAAGTATAAGTACTAATTCATATTTTTGTTCATGCCAATAGTATTAGTACTAGGGGTAAAATTTGAATCAGAAATCCTCTACGGGCTATGGTTCGAGATATGAGCGATCTTACCTTCTCAGGTGTTATTAGTATTAGTAGCTGAAAAGCAAAACAACAACAACTGTAATCGGAGTTGTGGATTAAAGATTTGATGATCTTAATCTGTAGGTGTCTTTCATGAACATTGCGCCATGTGATGATATATCTAAAAATAGATCAGGCAAAGCTGATTGGAGCGATTGTGGGTAGATATGTTCACTTAGACAAGTAATGGAAATTAGTAAACGCTTAATTTTGCTCTTCAGGTAGAATGCTTCTAATTTTATTCCTTGCATAAACAAATTCGCACAGTCTAGTAAAGTAAACATATTCGCAGTTGAATAATGTAAACAAATTCGCACAGCAGCCGAGTGTAAACAAATTGAGTGATTTAGGTTTTTTAATGTAAGATTCCGAATTTCTTTAGCTGAAAACAACAACTGATATTAATCTGTAGGACATAATTCTTGGATGAGTAGTGGAAGTTATATTTGAAAATTTCTTTTGCTGAAAAAAAAAAACAACAACAACAACTATAACGGCAGTTGTGGTCTGTAGGTGTCTTTTATATGATCATGTTATGATATTCGATGTTTAAAAATAGATCATGGCTGCTCGGGATGGTACGACACATGAAATCATTAGAAGAAATGGAAATTAAAGCATTAGAAAAGGTGGCCAGGCGGCTGGTAACTTGATATCTTGCGTAAACAAATACGTCCGAGTAAAGCAGACAAATTGCGCGATTAATGTCTTTTTTGTATCTATGAATTTGTATTGAAAAGTCTTACATTTTATTACGAATTGTTTTTTATTTTTCAATAAAATTTCTCAATCAGTCACGTTGTTATGAGATTTGATTGAGCCCGATATCGTAGTTCACATGAGGCTGATAAGAATCTGATAATTTTATCTTCATACTATTGGGGTGATCACATTATTTTCTTACCACTAGGTTGAGAGTGGGTTTAATTAAATGTTTTGATGAAAGAAGGTGGTGTTAGGATATTAATGTAGTATGATATCCTGTCTTAGATGACTAATGGAAGTTGTTTGGGAGCTGTGAGTAAGGAATAAAAACCTTGTCAGCAAGGTCGCTTCATATTTATCTCTCTAAAGTATCATCCAAATGGCGTTGTATGAAGGAAGAAAAACTGATAATTCTTCAAGCCCATAATGAAGACCGTGGTGGAGGTTTGCTGTAAGTTGTGGATTATATTGAAAGTTTTTTTATGGATGCTTTTTGACATAATATTAATCTAGTAGGATATGAAAGCTTCAGTGAAGAGCATGGAAGAGGATAGTGTTATCCGTTTACCTTTAAATCTTAAGGTTTAAACTTTTTAGCCTCCAGCAGGAATGTTTTCTTTCAGTTGACTCGGTGACTAGATAAGAACGTGTTGATATCATGTACATAATTTCATCTTGTGGTGAGCATATGAAGGTAGCAGAGTTTTTTATAAATCAAATAGTTACGCTGTTATGAGGTTTGATTGACTCCTATATTTAAAAAATAGTTCACATGAAGCTGATATACTATTGAAGCAGGTACATTGTTTACTTACCATTAAGTTGAGAGTGGGTTAGATTAAAAGCTTTGATAGAAGATCGCTGTGTTATGATATTAATGTAGTATGATATGTTGTCTGAAGTGAGTAGTGGAAGTTGTATGGGAACTATGAATAAGCAGTAAAATCCTAATCTCGCTTGATATTTATCTCCTCTAAAGTATCGCCCGAATGGTGGAGTATGAAGGAAGAAATTGTTGATAATTCTCCAAGACCGTAGTGAAGATCGTAGTAGGGGGTTAGGGTAGGTACTGTAAGTTATGTATTAAGTTAAAAGTTTAAATGGATGGTATTTGGTATTTATCTCCTCGAAATGGTGTTGTACGAGTATCAGGAAGGTCGGAAAAAAAGTTGATAATGCTTCAAGTTCAATAGTGAAGACCTCGATGTTGAGAGTGGGTATTTGGAATTATATAATTCTAGTAGGATATGGAAGTATTATTTATTCATCTGTAAATCTTACCATGAAAATAGGTTGCGAGTTAATTAAGTTAAAAGTTTCGATGAAAGAAGGTTAAGTTATTATATTAATATAGTATAATATGTTGCCTTAGATGAGTACTTGAGAGCTGTGAGTAATATGTGGAATATGTTGTAGATGAGTAGTGAAAGTTGAAAATGTAAGATTCCCAATATCTTTACTGAAAAACAACAATAGCTGTAAATAATATATAGCAAATCAATTTTTGACACAATATTTATCCACATCAAATCCATTATTAATTTTTATATCTTAAGTTATAAACTTTTTTCTCTGTATTTCACATCCAAAAAGCGATCCAGAGTAATTAAGGAAGCTAACAAATGTATTCAAGAACTTTTCACAGTCTTATTGCGTTTAGAAACACATGGCTTATTAATTAAAACATTGGAAGGAGATCGTAGAGTGTTTTTCCTTCTCGGCTTGGTACTAGGTGATAACTTAGGGTTAAACAATATTCTTGGATTTTCTAAGTCATTTTCGAGTCAATTTTTTGTCGCATATGCAAATGCTCTCGCTTAGAAAGCAGAATTGCTTTTACGGAAAAAAATTATAGACTACCTACTGTCGAAAACTATAACTCGGACCTGTTACTTCATGATTCCACTGGTATTACCGAAGAATGTACATTAAATCAACTACCTTCCTTTCACGTTACACAGAACACTTCTGTAGATATTATGCATGACCTCTTCGAAGGTGTTTTCAAAAATGATATGTGTTTGATTATCTTGTATTTTATTGAAGATGCTAAGTATTTCACTTTAGGAGATTATAACCACCGTAAATAATTGTTTGATTACGGAGAAATTTCAGCTAATAATATATGCCTTCCTATTAAAATTGAAGCGTTAAAATCAAAAAATTTGTGAATGGCAGCGGTTGAAATGTGGTGTTTTGTACATTTTCATTGATGGTTGGTGACTTAGTACCAAACAAGAATAAAGTTTGGAATTTCTTTCTGATACTTCAACGTCTTTTAGATTTATGTTTATTGTCAACGTATGACTCTGACAGTCTTTTAGAATTAGAAAACACTGTAGCATTGCATAATAAGCAATATGTAAGGATATTCCACCAACATTTAAAACCCAAAGCTCATATACTAACGCACTATGTTACCACTATTAAAAGGTGTGGTCCCCTTAAATATATGTGGGCATTGAGAAACGAAAGTAAGCATAAAGAATTGAAAAGATATGCGTGCTCTATAACTTCTAGAATAAATTTGTGTTATTCTCTTGCATTCAAATTTATGTTAAATTTTGCATACCGTATCAGCGAAAATAATAATATAAAGCTAATTCAAATAATTGAAATTTGTCAAGCAGACATAAAGAAAAAGCCATATTTTCAAGAGCTCAAAGGGATTAACATTTCAGAGCATACAATTATATCAAAGCATTTTGTGTGTAAAATTATTGACTTAGTTGTTAACGAAGGAATAGTAATTTTAATTTCCGGGAAGTATGAAATCGCACAAAGTGCTCATTTTAATTCATATTTAGTAAAATGTAAATTAGATGGTTTTTATTGTAAAGAAATTGACAGTTTTAAGTTTGATCCTTTTTTAATTCATACCTTGGCCGATGGTAGCTATGCCTTCAGAACACAAATTATCTAAGGCACATATAATAATATTTTGTTCCTAATCATATACGTATGTCAAAAAATGTACCGAAGGTTTTCTTATAAAAAAAATAAATAATAATAATAAAAAAATAAAAAATAAATAAATAATATAAAATTAAAACTATATATACATATGTGAATATATAAAATTGTATTTGTTTATACCTAAGAAAAATGAATTCAATAATAAAATATCTATATATCAGTTAAAATCTTGTTTTTAATTAATCTATGAAAAAAGAAACAAAGGAATACCTGTTTTATTACACTGTAATTAAATTTATTATCACGAATCATCACACTTATTACAAATAGTAAGTTCAAGTTCATTATATGTCAATAATAGTTATTACTTAGTAATTAAATAAATTGATTTTACGTGTACATTATTTATTTCTTCAATAATAAATTTAACAGTGGTGTAAGAAAAATTTCTACTACGTCTTAATAAATGGGATAACATTATTTATTTCACTGTAATGGGATGAAAATTAATAACAGAAACAATGGATTGTACTTCAATTTTAGTTTATTTTATTACAAATTTCTCTCAGTGTAAGCAGCCAAGGTCCAGCAGTCTCAAACATGTGGACAAAGTGATAAGGGCTATAAATACCTTGAACTTGGCATCACAGTCCACATCAGAACAATCGCCATCGAAACCAAACACCACAGCGAAAACGTCGAACGAGAAAAATTATGATGTTTTTACTGTTGACGGACAACACATACGACTCCAATTCGGGGAGTTGCAATCCATACCATGGGATCGAGTCCGTAAATCCAAGCGAATGCGATTCAACCAATTTTTAAAGGACGGCGCGTACATTGGACTAAGATTGGTTAAAATAAGGTGGTGTGGTAGAACTGTCACTGGCCAAAGCCAAAGTTAAGCGCTCATTGTAACCAAATAAAGTCAATTATGTGTTCCCGTCACTTGGTTGATGCACAAGTAAGTGCATCAATGAGGCCGAAAGTTGTTGCAACTAGCAACCGAAATATATTTTTATCAAATTTAAAAGAAATATATGGTAACTAATATATATAAAATATAATAAAAATACATATTGTTACACGTTACAAAGTGATACAAGCGACATCTTTTGGAAAGGGAAACAACTTTAGGTTAGTGACCTTTTATTAAACTTTGGGTTCGGTGAACGAAATATTCAGGAAAGTTCTAGGATAATTCGTAGAGTATACACATGGGGCTTTCACATCCAAGAGGCGAGTAAAATATAATCGCGGTGGAATTTGACTTTGAAATTCAAACAGTGATTAATTTAGTCAAATCTTGTAAAACTTTCCTGCTTTAAGTGAAAGTTCCGAAAGATAATTTTATACTAAACTGTGAGAGAATTATCAAAGTAATGGGACGCAAACTACAGAAGCTTCACATACGGGAATTAAAAGTGGAGTCGGGGAAGCGGTCATTGCAAACGACAGGTCAAAAGAATGTTCTAGTCGAGCGACTTAGACAAGCTTTGATAGAGGAGAAAAGAATCCTGAGACGTTCGTTTTTGAGGAAGAATGAGAATCTGAAGAAGAGAGAACAAAGAAGAGCTGTTGGGCACTTTAATGACCAAAACGTAGCTTTCAACCCTGTAGGTGAAGAATGCTCTTCAGGAAAGAAGAATTCTCTGCAACCCCGATTAGATGAGCAGAAGAAATCTCTGGAGGAACAAAAGAATTCTCTAGAAGCTCGTTTGGACGAACAAAAGAATTCTCTGGAGATGAGCAGAACAAAGCTAATGGGGATCAAATGAATTCTTTGTAGGAATGTTTAAACGAACAAAAGAATTCTCCGGAAGGCCGCTGGGATGAACGAAAGAGTTCCTTGCAGAATTGTCTAGAAACCTGTTTGGAGGAGCAGAAGAATTTTCTTTGAACTTCATTAGTCGAACCAAATGTGAAAATTGAAGGACTCCAGCAGGAAGTGCTGGATGTTCAACAATAAGTATCGGAAGTGCAACAAAATGTTACGGAGAAGCATGACAACTTTAAAACATATTTGGAGAGATTGACGCATCGAAAACTTCGGCACGAAGGTACTGAAATATCCGGTGCAAGCAGAATGAAACCTCCAATATATGATGGACAAAATTCGTGGCATATTTTCAAGAGACACTTTGAGGCAGCTTTCGAACTAAATGGATGGAATGATGCAGACAAAGCTACAGCTCTGCTTTTAGCACTTCGAGGTCCTGCGTCAGAGCTATTGCAAACTATATCGATTGAAAGGCAACGTGATTACACTTCATTTTACAGGTGATCGAATTACGTTATTGAGGTGAGCACGCCATGAAAACTACCATTAGCCAAACAACCGGAAGTTGCAGATATGATAGAGTCCATGGACGAACAAAGCATAATAGAGGAATCTAACATCGCTTGGGCATCGCCAGTTGTTTTGGTCAGGAAAAAGGATGGCAGCACCCGACTCTGTGTGGACCACCGCCAACTAAATAACGTAGCGAGAAAGGATAGCTATCCGTTATCAAGGATTGACGACACATTGGATACCCTTTCCGGAGGCCAATGGTTTTCCACACTGGGCTTGGAGAGTGGTTACTGACAAGTGGAAATACACCCCTAGGACCGAGAGGAAACTGCTCTCTCAGTTGGAGGTGGCTTATGACAATTCAAAGTTATACCATTTGGATTATGTAATGCTCCAGCCACATTCGAAAGACTCATGGAATTTGTTTTACGAAGATTAACCTGGAAGACCTGTCTTGTCTATTTAGGTGACATATTAGTAATCAGAAGGACATTCGGCGAACATAAAAATAACTTACGGGGCGTACCTACTTCAAAGACTGTGAGATGCGCGTGAAGTAAAATATTTGGGACCCATAGTCTCATCACAAGCCGTAAGAACCGATCCAGAGAAGATAGCAGCTGTCAAAAATTGGCGAGTTCTAAAGACAAATATCAAACAAGGAGTTTTCCTGGTCTAGCTATCTACTACAGGCAATTCGTAAAAGGTTTTGCAGAAATTTCAAGGAGCCTAAATCAACTTACAGAAACTGAAAGTCGTTCAAATGGTCGGATAAATGTACCGCGGATTCGAGAATTTGAAGCAACAACTCTGTGAAACGCCAGTACATCACTATTTAATGTTGGGAAAAACTTTTATATTGGACACGGATGCCAGCAATATAGGTATCAGGGGGGCGGGGGGGGGGGGGGGGGGAAACGTGCCAGTAGGTTATTATATCAAAAAATCACACAGAATCAGAGAGAAGTTATTGTGCTATAAGGAAAGAGTTATTTGCTATTGTAAATTCAACAAAACATTTCCATAAATTTCTCTACGGGCAGAAATTTATCCTCCGACTCCAAACTTATGACTTTGAAATCTAACACCGAAGAGGATGTATCCATGGAAATGTTCATAGCAATTTCTTATAATTGCTTAAAATGCTTTGAACATTTTATTTTATTAGCAGCCCAAAATTAATTTGGTGGTACCAATCAGAATTTTCTTATTGTGATATTTGATATATTTGCAACTTTTCATTCAAAATTATAAAGCCGAGTGTGGACCAATTATCGTCCATTTCGATCCAACATATTATAACGTTTGGCTTTTTTTAGCATAATTTGATTTATATATACTTCTTTAATTCACCTGAATATTCGAGATCTACTCATGTGCAGATAGTATAAAATTACCCTCTGCGCATAATTAATTGGAGAACTGAGCATTAGTAAGCTAGCTTATAATATACTAAAAATGTACCTTGTGCCGTCATTAGCAAATGCTTTTAAATTCTCGTCTGGCCCCGTTTCTTTTTTTGGGTTATTTTTATTTGGTATATGCTACGGGCTTCCCAGTAACATTTGTCTTAAGTCGGGCGGTTGGCGTTCATGAAGGAAACTTGTCACTTTTCTTTTAGTGAGATGATTTTTTATAGTGGCTGCTTTTAGTCGCGTTTGAAGGGAAACTCGACCTGGTAAGTTTCTTTTGATTCTAGTACTATAAATTTAATTTCTAGAAAAGATAAATACCATTCCTTACCTTTCGGGGTTCTCAACGAATACTTTGCGTGGTAATTGGCCTACTTCGCATCATCTTTACAAAAGTGAGTTTAGATTCATAATAGTCAAATTACTTAAATTCATACATAATAGTGAAGCTATTCTAATTCATAATAGTGAAGCTATTCTTAAATCTATTTGGCGCCTTTGATCTTAATCCTACTTAATACTAATTCCAGGAGCACCAAATTCCACACATCAATACTTTTTAGAACCAGTAAGTAAGTTAAGCTATAAGGTTCTCTGTCTGAATAAAAAGCGGTAAATCCTCTAGGATGCAGTTCAGCAGCAAAGCTTCCTCATCCGTACCGATCGCTTCAATGAACGGAGCGTTTTTCGATCCTTATCTGACGTGACTGTTCCAGGTATAATTCTAGGGACGATGTAAATCTATTTTGTACATACGACATGGCATATGGCTTTATGAAGGAGACGTAACGATGCGCTAGGATATGTGATCTGAAGATGTGATAAGGACTCTGCAGAATCATGGACTTCTCATATTGGGACAGAAAGAACAAAAACAACATGTATATATTCAAATAAATTCTGTTACATGATCAATATTTGGTTTAAGTCCTCCTCGAAATTTCAGCCCAGTACATCCCCAACGATATAACACATAACATGCCACCTCTTCCTCCGGGAGAAATCTCATTTAACATGCAAATTCACACTGAACATATTTTGCAGAAGCTCAAGCAAAAAAAAATGTTTGTAAAAGTAACTTAAATAAGGCTTTGATATAAACTTCAGATATTCCGCCAATTCTTATTTTGAACAACAACAACAAAATCACCGGTATATGTACGCTAACAAATAATTACATCTATCTTATCTATTCCTGTTCTAACAAGTAATCTACATGCATATCTGCCTTTGAGACCTTATTATACTTGTGCTGGGTGCTGTTACTTTTACATTAACCTTATCTGGTTTATCAGCTTAAGTAGCTGAGACTCTAGAGCACCATCTACCGAATTAATAGGGAATCCAAGAGACTAGTATAACCAATATTTTCGGTAGCTTGGGTCATTGGACTTCGTACTATATACGATCCCAACACCATGAACCAAAAGAATCCGATAACTTTCCTACATTGAAAAATCGTACATTGAAAATCACTCCTACATTTAAAAGTTTACATGCGACTTGGAATATTCTGTGTTCTGACGTACCATAGACGACACCATATACTGTAAAGTTCGATAAATTTTATGCAAGAAAATGATATCGACCGCTGGGAACTTAAGCAGTGCATTGATACTCTGTAGTTTCGCAGTGAAGCTGAGTTGATACCTTATTAGGGCAACCAAAGAAAAAGACCTCGTTAATTATGAATATCCTGACTGGAATAATACGGTTTTAAATCTTTGTCATGTTCCATGTTCCGGCACTTTTACCAGTTCGTATCTTGCAATATATAAATCCAAGGCGGCACAATCTTAACCACTTTAAATGGGCCTACATAGGTGGGTGCTAGCTTTGCGGCATCCGATTATACATAATTCTTACGCCAAACCATATCACTGATAAGGTGTCTCTGATCCCTCCTTCGAAGGTTATAGCTGCGTCAAGCCATCTCATCCGCTTTTATTAATTTCTCTTGGACATCTCTTCGAACGTTCTCCAAGGCTTCGGCACGCTTTCCCCTGTCAACCTGTTCACTACTGCTGGAATACTTATAATGCTCGCCATGCGTGACCATTTATGTACCAAAGTTGACAAAGAAAGGTGTTAGTTTCTACACCTCGTGCTGTGACGAACGAATAGCACAGGCAATTTTTGTCACATATAAATCCCACACTCTGTGCTTCTCCGACAGATAGGCTTGGAGCATTGACTTTATTAACTGATTTGTTCGTTCGGCGGGATTCGCTTGGGGGTGGTAAAGAGCTGCGTAATTGATTACTGAGCTGTAATCTGCACAAAGCTTCCTAAACTCCCTACTCTTAAATTGAGTACCATTATCGCAAACGAGAAATTTTGGTACTCCAAAAAGCAAGAATACATAATCTTCCAACGATCGGCAAATAGACTTCGTATTGGCTGAACGTAAATGGAAATAACATTGGAAATTTTCTAAATTGGTCAACTACTGTCAATATATATTTAAAACTGCGATTAGAGCGTGGTTAAGGTCCGATCAGATTTAAGCTTATACTTCCCCATGGCTTACTAGTTATATTTCGAGATGCCATTAAACCTGATGGCTTCTTACGTTCGGATTTAATAGCTTGACAAGTAGTACATAGTCTGACATAATATATTAGATCGGCCTTCATCTTAAGCCAATAAAAGCGTGATGATAACCGATTATAAGTTTTCTTACCACCGAAATATCCAGAGGTTGGTATATTATGTGACTTATACAACAGCTCTTTCCTTTCTTGACGGGGAACTACTCGTTTCTAATGATCATCCTCCATTGCTAGGACTAGATATTTCGGACTGCAATGATTCCATAGTGTATAATTTTCGAATTTACAATCTGGATAATTAGAGGGCTTTGTGCTGATTTCGCTTACCATCCTCCTATGCCACTTATCATCACCTTGACATGCTGAATACATGCTGAATACAATCTACCACTGGGACGGATCGCGATAACCAATGTGGCAATAAGTGTTCCTTTCTTTTGCGATGAACTATGTCAAAGTCATATTGTTGGAGACGTATTGCCCAGCTCTCTAATCTACCAGTTGGATATTTTAAATAGTGTAACCATACCAAGGAGGCATGGTCAGTGATCGCCGTAAAGAGACTGCCCTCAATGTATGGCCGTAGTTTGTTAATTGCCCATAACTCAGCAAGGCATTCGAGCTCTGTTGTTGAATAATTGGGCTCGAATCTTTTGAGGGAGCGACTGAAATATGCTACTACCTTGCCTACCCCGCTAATTTGATGTATCAGAACTGCTCCTAAACCGTCGCCTGAAGTAACAGTGTGGATTTCAAAAGGGTAATCAAAATTCTGGCAATACAATATCGACGCACTTACTAAAGCATTTTTAACTTCTCAAAAAACTTTCTCAGAGTCCTCTGACCATATGAGTTTCTTTTTCTTCCTTAGTAGCTCTGTGATTGGAGCGATCAAGGTAAAAAAACTAGGAATAAACCTCCTGTACCAAACGATCATCCCTACTAATCTGACACGTTCTTTGGATTTTTTATTTCCAGAATGCTTTTTACCTTGTGGGGATCCACTTGTAGGCCATGTTCTCCTACTATGTATCCTAAATATCGTAGCTCCTCCGACAAAATTCGTAGTTAATTCCTAACCCCGCTTGAAACGATCATTCTACAACGGTCTCTAATACTTTTTGGTCCTCCTCATATGTCTGTGTCACAATTATCACATCATCTAAGTACACGAATACGTTACTTTGCAGTTCACTAGATAAAATTAGGTCAATAAGTTGTTCCCAAGTCGCTGGTGAGTTGTTCAACACAAACGGCATACGCCGTAACTGGAAAAGCCCTCTTCCTGGGACTGTGAAAACAGTAAACTGTTTAGATTTCTCTTCTAAGGGTACTTTCCAAAATGCGGACTTTATATCCAAGGAAGACATAAACTTTGCGTCACGTACTTGTCCGAAGTAGATGACAAATATGGTAGCGGATATGCGTCCTTTTGAGCCACTTTATTTGCTTTTCTGAAATCTACACAAAAGCGGTTTTTTCCGTCCTTCTTTTCGACCATAACTATCGGAAATCCCTTGCACTATTGCTTGGCTCTATAACCCTTGCCACTAGCAATTTATCAAGTTCTTCATTAAATATGTTTTTTATAACCGGGGAGACAGTATAACATCGCTGCTTAATTGGCGTAGATTTGGTTTGAATCACATACTCAACCCGGTTTGTACAACCTAACTCAGATCCCATCTTAGCCTTTGCGGAATTTCGAAATTTGAACGGTTAAGCGGGGGGAGGAGATGTCGGATCGAGAAGTTTGATAGCTTAAATGAAAGCTGCTGACGGTGGCTATACGTGGTAGAAATTTCATTACTCCAGGGTAGATTCTGTGGGGGACCGAAAATCACGATTTTTCGATCCATTCAAACGTCTAAAATTGGGGGACCCTTTTTGACCCTTTAAATCTGATCGGAAAAAAATTTCCTCTTACACACTCAAAGATATTTGAATTCCGGGTGCATTACGGTACTAAGTTTTACTTTAATTTTTTTTCGGGAGGGGTAATTTAATTAGTTTCAAAGTTCAATACGCTATAACTTTCTTATTTGACATCGCAGCATAGTCATGTGTACACTTAAGCTTTATGAAAAAAATCAGGGCTTTTTAAAAATGATTTCCTTTTTTGAAATTGTACTAGAACAAAAATACTTAATCTCCCCCCCCCCCCCCCCCATAACCATGTGGAATTTTTCGGAACGTCTCAAAAAACAGTTTTACCCTTCCTCTATCGATCCCCATTTACACTTTTGCTCTTCTACTAAATTTCGAATTTCCTTGCTCACAATGCAATGTTTATAAACTTCTCACAAAAAAATAGCTTCGATTTCGTTCTAGATGCATAACAAATGTACTTTGCCCTCTTTGGCCTATGGCCCCACGTTGGTTGCCAGAAATTTGTTACGTACTAGAAAATGCACGCAATGTGGCCAACAATGGAAAAGGGCTGGATTGAACTTCTCTAGAATTAATAGCTTTGTTAATATTTTCTTTCTTTTGGGCGCCACGTGGTTTTAGAGTCCACGAACTCAAAATTTAACACCTCACTCTCACTTTCTTTTCTTCATTTATGAGATAGATATGACTCGTTATAAAACGTACTTAGGAGATAAATAACTTTTCTTTCAACCTTCACACCGATTCTGAATAAAAATAAAGAAACAAAGCAAAGCAGCAAGCAAGCTAACGCGCGGACTAATAAGCAATCAACCGTTTATAAATTCACTTTAAAATTTGAAAATCAATTATTGGAAAAAACAAATAATCCATACAGTAAAATGAAACGGTACTTATCTTCTTTGTTTTAATCCATCCATGTGTATCCACTTTTCTAAGTGATTAATTAATCATTTCAGGTCCAGAATCCCTTTCCTATTTTTTTCTATTTATTCCGCTTCACCTTACTTCTTCCGATTTTCCTTCTTTTATTTTATTCCTGTTTTACCTTCCGCCTTTTCTTATTTGTTTTCTTTTAACCTTCCTTGTCCTGCTGACCTTTTCCTGATCTTTTATTTATCTCCCTGCTGTAGTGCTGTCCAAACTTGACTTGATCTACTTCGACCTCCGGCTCTATTGCCGATCAACCGCCTTCGACTCACTGACTGACTGACTCTCTCTTTCTCTAGGGGTCACCCGCTTCACCTACCAAATCTGTTATACAAAATCCAATTATATTCTAGCAGTTTACTCCGAATTGTTATTTTGAATTTGAACATTAAGAATTTCGATAGGAAATATTTCAATTACGCAAATAAAGGTAATTCTTTACAATTTTCTGCTTGGCCGTCATTAGCAAATGCTTTTAAATTCTCATTTGGCCCCGTTTCTTTTTGTTTTGTTATTTATATTTTGTAAATGGTTTGGGCTATGGGCTTCCCAGTTACATTTGTCTTAAGTCGGGCGGTTGGCGTTCATGCAGGAAACTTGTTACTTTTCTGTTAGTGAGATGATAATGTATAGTGGCTGCTTTTAGTCGCGTTAGAAGGGAAACTGGACCTAGTAGGTTTCTTTTGATTCTAGTACTATACAATTAATTTCTAGAAAAGATAAATACCATTCCTTACCTTTCGGAGTTCTCAGCGAATACATCGTGCGGTAATTTGCCTACTTCACATCATTTTTACAAAAGTGAGTTTAAATTCACAATAGTGAAATTACTTAAATTCATACATAAGGGTTGTTATATATCTGAAACCATACCTGAAAAAGGGTAACAAAAAAAAGTATTTTAAAGGATTTCATCCATATAAATTTTCAATAAGCTAATCATCCTTAAAAACATGATTAGCTTATCTACTCGATCAGTGAAGGAAATTGCATCAGCAATTTTCTTCACATTCCATGCATTAAAACAAAATTATTCCCATGGCAAATTTTGCCTTGAGCAAAATTTGCCAGTAGAAATATTTAATTTTAAAAATAAAACCAAAGGCAAACCGTACCTTCAGTACGATTTGTCGAAAAAATTACAATATGTATGTACGGACGTACATACATATCACAAAAATGCTTTCGATAAAAACTCACACAGCAGTACATGAAATATCGAATATTTGCATATAACTCGCATATACGTTTTCTTGCTAATGTTGCGATGTAATTTTTTTCCTCTGCGGTAAGTATAGTTTAGAAGAATATCACACTTTAATGTAAGTACTTCCATGAAAAAACGTTTTACACGAAAAAACTGGAGAAATTTATTTCACATCCAAACCCATCGGTTAAACATATAAAATTTAAATGTTCCCAAGAAATATGTAAAACATTATGCTGAGGCGGTTAAAAGAAAAATTAGCCCCCCTCAAGAGCTTACACCCAACGCAAATTCAAAAATCACGCATTTTAAAGATATTCGGTTGTAAAAGTCGGTTATAAAGTTTCTTACAGAACAAAAGAAAGTATCCATTTAATAAATCTCAGCAAAAGCTTTTATTTGGTATTACACACGGACAAAATTGTACACCTCCAAGGGTGTAGTTACCACCCTCGCCCCAAAACCCCAAAAAACGTAAAAGAAATTAAGCCCCCTGACTAATTCTAAAACAAAAAATCCCATGTAAATCCATCCACGTTTACTATTCTAAAACTGTTCCTAAAATACCACAATTTTCGTCGGATAAAAGTTATGTAAAAAAAGCTACGAATTTATTAACTTCTGGCAACATTTAAATAATTCGAGAGCAAAACCGTCACCCACCCGCGAGCAAATGCTTCAGAATTTATTAAGGGGTGTAAATCAATTGCGAAAAGGTACACTGCATTCAGCGTACCATAGCAATGTACGTATGCAAACTCTTGAGTGAATATGAGTCCCAAAAGTTAAATCCATTTAACTTTTTACATTAGCTTTGTTGTTTTAAACACGCTGTAGGGATTTCAGCGTCACTGCGATGTCAGTGACAATGGGGTTAGATTCTAATGCCGTTCCATCCATGGAATGATGGTTGGTTGGGTCATACATTACATTTCGGTCAGCGTACCATACGGTATGTTTGCAGCGATATAATGACTTCGGGTTGGGTGGTATGTTCTTAGTTGTAGGAGAAAATTGGGCGTAACTTATAAAATATTTCAGGTTGTATCTAGTGATGCCAGAGGAGTAAACTTAGTTGAATTTTACATATTTTTGTTACATATTGTACATATTTTAATGCAAAATTATTTGTCTTTTCTGTGTGGATTTTTCCATATTCTAATGCAGTGCAGTGCTTCCTTTGATGGAGGAGCCGCCCTTAGCTAAGGACTATGGTAGGGATATCACGTAGTAGTGAGGGATATTGTTCATGGCTTGGGAAGTATTTCTCGAGGGTTTTGTCATAACGCAAGTAAGTGCAGAAAGTTTGGATTGAATGGGAGTTTAAACCAAATTATTGAACTTTCCATTTCCAAGCCAGAAATCATCTAAAGTGAAGGTTTTCATCACTCTCATTGTCGCATTTTTCCCCTGATTGATTTTTGAATTCAACATATGTACGTACGTGTCATAATGGTACAATTGTCATAAATATCATCGTCATCACTGGCTATTATCACCCTCGTAGAGTCTTACTTGCTACTTATGCTTAATTCTGCTCTTTTATAATTAATTTATGTACGTTTGCGTGGTAAGATAGCTTACGGTAAGTATACAGTAGTTGTTGGTACTCATCGAATGATAAAGACAAAATTGAGAGAAATTGTTTTTTTTATATCAAATTTATATTTTAGGACTAATTAAAAATTAATTACGTTTTAATATAACACTCATAGAAATCATGATCAACATATTGTTACGAGCCACAAAGTGACACAAGTGACATCTGTTGGAAATGGAAACAACTTTAGGTTAGTGACATCTTAGTAAACTTTAGGCTCGGAGAACGGAATATTCAGGAAGGTTCTAGGATAATTCGTAGAGTATAAATACGGCGCTTCTGAGATCCAGGAGGCGGAGTCTTATTTCATACAGTGAACTGAACGAAGTAAACTACTTGGATTGTGACAAAAAGAAGTACAGTACTAGCGATAACTAAAGAGTTGATTTGATAATTGTTTGCGAATTGTGACAGTAAACAATAAATTTAAATAAAGAGAAAAATTTTGAATTACATCTGAAATATTGTGTTATAAATAACGAACTAAGGCCACGCTCGTAACAATATACAGTAGAGCCTCGATTATCAGCAATCGGATCAACCCTTCACTCGATTAACGGTGCGTTCTCTGTATACGTCTGGATATACTCACTCAGATATTACAGTGAATTATAATCAAATGATTTGCTTTAGAATAATTCTGGTGCTAATTACACAATACGAGGAGGCATTGGATACTCTGTTATGTGCTAAATCGTTGTGCTGTACAGGGCTGAAATTTGGAGGAGGATTTAAACGAAATATTCATTACGTAACAGAATTAATTTGAATATATACATGTTGTTCTTTTTCTTTCAGTCCCAATATGAGAAGTCGATGATTCTGCAGAATCCTTATCACATTTTCAGATCACACATCTTAGCGCATCGTTACGTCTCCTTCATAAATCCATTTGCCATGTCGTATTAACAAAATGGATTTACAACGTATCTGGAATTATACCTGCAATAGTCACGTCAGATACGGATCGAAAAATGCTCCGTTCATTGAAGCGATCGGTACGGATGAGGAAGCTTTGCTGTTGAACTTTATCCTAGAGGATTTACCGCTTTCTATTCGGACAAGGAACCTAATAGCTTAACTTATTTACTGGGTCTCAAAAGTATTGATGTGTGGAATTTAGTGCTACTGGAATTAGTATTAAGCAGGATTAATGTCATATGCGACAAAGAGATTTACGAATAGCTTCATTATTACGAATTAGAATACTTTCATCCTGTTATATTTACATATTATACCAGGGGGCAGATGTATCCAAAACACGATATCAAGCACTAATTAATTTTGTTAGAAACCAGACACAATATTCTTATCGGAATTTTTTGCAATTAACCATTCACTACGGGGTTATGTCAGAAATCAAATGCAATCTTTCTATTAAGACACTTCATTTCATAATTCACAATTTATTTTATTTCTCCCTGCTCCTTTTTTTCATTATCTATACAATATAACCAGCATCAATTTCTCTTAATTAACAATATTTTCCTGATTCATTCTTATGCACATAGTTACCAACCTAGTTCTTTTAATTAACTTAGTTTTTAGTTCTTTTAATTTCTAACTGGCACTTTTGCATAGTTGTATTGCTACCAGGGGAAAAATTTTCATTTAATCTGGACTTGATTAAACAAGTCCAGAATATTTTTCGTTGCACGGTGGCTTGAAAAAAACTGTAACATGATGTTTTTATAAGCATCAGCCACCGTACCGTCATTTTCGCGGCGCGCAATTCTTATCGCGAAAGCTTTTTTGTGATATGTATGTACGTTCGTACAGACATATTGTAATTTTTTTGGACAAATCATACTGAAGGTATGGTTTGCCTTTGGTTTTATTTTTTAAATTAACTATTCTTACTGGCAAATTTTGCTCAAGGCAAAATTTTCCATGGAAATAATTTTGTTTTAATGCATGGAATGTGAAGAAAATTGCTGATGCAATTTCCTTCACTGATCGAGTAGATAAGCTAATCATGTTTTTAGGCATGATTATCTTATTGAAAATTTATATGGATGAAATCTTTTAAAACAATTTATTTTTGTTACCCTTTTTCAGGTATGGTTTTAGATATATAATCCGTCCTCCTGAGAAAAAAGGAATTATTCTTTGAAGAGGAATAATGCTCAGGGGAAGTTGCTGTGGGTGTTATTTGGGCGGCTCAGGTCTTGGTCGGTTTTCGGTTAATCTCTTTTTGTCTCTCTTTTTTTTTAATGGATCTCTTTCTGATCTGGTTCTCACAATGCTTTTGATTGGGGGAAGCGCTTTCATAACTTTTCCTCAATCTCATCAGGAAAATCTGGGGCGAACAATGATTAAAAAAAATAATGTAATAAAATTACACTAGCAATCTAGGGTGACGATTTAGCTGTTTAGGCAAATAAATAGGTTCTAAAGCTTTTCTGAATGTGTCCATGACGGTTAAATTAATCGTGCTTTACCAGTTGAACTATTCAGTTATATTTCTAACTGGAAACACGTAAATTTCGCATCCAAGATTTGGGGAAGATGTTAATGAATATTCGTAATTTACCGTGTAATTTCAACCGAATTGCCCTTTTTGTGAATTCTAGTAATTCCGGATCAATTTCTATAAATTCTTGACTTTTGGGACTACTACCCTGAGAGAACATTGAGTTGCCTGAATATAAAATTATTTACACGATAATAAATTAAATTTTTCCAACCTAGTTAATCAACTATGTTTTTTTTTGTTACGCTTGGCTAGGTTGATTTGGTCAGGCGGGTTCGGTTTACAAAATTATTTCGTTTAATTTTACCCTAATTAGAACTATTGTGTTCTTTATCCTAGTGTTAGTGTCGTTTTTATTTTATTTTATTGGCTAGGTTAGATTTTGTTACCCGAATATTAATTATTATTTTATTGTCTAATTTTAAGTTTTCTTAAACAAATTTTTTTGTTGTTGTATCATCTACTGTTCAAGTAGTTACACTGTTTTATGTTTGATTCTCCTTTTTTTTATTTATTTTCACTGTTATGTATATTTTATATGACTTAAATTTTATTTCTATTCTATTCCTCTTTACATTCTTTTGTTTATGTTAACTATGTTAAACAGTTATTAACTCATAACCTGTTCAGGTCACACCGAAATAACACGATATTTTTTAAAATGACGTGCTAATGGAACAAATTATAGGTTTGAAAATAGGTTTGAGAATAGGTTTAGAGCTAATAACTCTTAAAGGGCTACAGATAACACATAGGATGTAATAGGTCAACTTAAAGAGGACAGTTTACAGTTTTTATAAAAAACAGTTATGTTAACGACCGTTTTGCAAAAATAATAGAGGTTAAATTTAAAAAAAAGGTAAGAAAATCCGGAATATTTAGTTTAGACAACCATTATTCTTGAGGGGAGAATGGTACGTGGCTGGTTGAGCAGTCGTTGGAAAGGTCATGTAGTTCTGCATGCAATGAGCGTTTAATTGTGACCGTGCGCCCTATACTTTTGAATATACAGGGTGATTTGTAAAAAACTAGCTTTTTTCCATAATCACCATGTAACTCCTAAACGGTTGATATGCCCCCCCCCCCCCCCCCAGCCATACAATTTTTGGTTCGTCTATGTGAGTACTATCACCTCCGTTCGTATGGCCATCCTAATTCGGGACACTCGTATATACATTTTATTACGAGAGCTACTTTTCTTTGTCCATCGTTTGAACAACATTGTTTAATTTGATTTGTTGGGCCATGCTGACAGTGTCGATGTTCACACCTTTACACTATTTGAACCGATTTTGTTTTAGCGAGGCTTCTGGTTTGCCTTAAGCTGGGTTGGGGAGCATGAGTTCGCTCTTCTAAAGTAACTCCCTCTGATGAAATTTCGGGGTTACCTTGTGATTGATTTCTCTGTTGTCTCATCTTGATGACAACAGGGTTTAGATATTTTACTGCCACAACAATCATTATGGCCAGTACTAGTAGGCTCGTAAATGATATCGAAGTTGTTGACAGGATATGAGAGTTTCTGCTCGATACCTTATTACTGTACTGGTCTAACTTGTGTTGGATATCTTCCAACGAATGAGTGCCAGTATAAATTGATTTATGGATATCGTCTCCCGTTAAAATCTCAGTTTGTGTGGAGCTGTGGTTTTGGGGTTTTGGTAAGTGTTCTGCCAGATTTAGGTTGAGCAGAGAATGATATAATTCTGAAAATTGCTTCTGCTGAATAATTTTGAGTGGATGCGTATTTTCCCCTTCGTACCTAAGTACCTTTTCACCTATTTGCACTTGACATGGCTGCGTTATTTCAAGTATCCCCTTCCCGTCTAATTTTGAGATCACAAAGTGATCTGGACACGTGATATGTAACACCGTGGAGGTGATGAGCGAGAATAGCCATTCCTTGGCCTTGCTCAGTTTTATCAACATGTCCTATTGAGGAACTTGAACTCTGGTCCTGCATTTGGGCACTTTATTTAAAGGATTATATAATAATTTAATGGCACATTCGTTGGATGTTGCCGTTTGATTATAGGCGTGGTTAGCCGGCCTATATACGTGTTTTCTTCCAAATTACTAGTTATTTTCTTGAAAATTTTCATGTCCTCGCCTTTTAATAGGAGGTATTCCTGTGTTTTTGCACTGTTTGCAACGTACGAATAACCAATGCCTGGGATCAATGAATAATTTGCTAAGTTGGGTACAGGATAGCATCGAACTTATTGCAGTTTCTGGCAAGTTAAAAATTGGGAGAGTAATTCTCACCACCAACTTGTTTTGCATGAGGCGTGACTGTGCTCCTGCTGTCTGATATAGGACAGATAGACAATTTTGGTCATTTGGGCAATTTGAGGTCGTCTTGCGGTATATCTCCAGCAGATTTTTGGGAGACACTAGGAGTGGGTGTATATGATTGGTTCTAGTAGCCATTATTATATCCATAAGGGCTTGTTGCCGATATTCGACTTCGATGATTTGGAGTAATAGGCTCGATATGATCTCTTGTCTTAGGTGCTTCCTAGTTAAGTCATCGGCCACATGGTGGAGATCGTTTATCTGGTTGTGCTATTTTTTGCTGTCTGTCCATTAACATACCCAGCGGTTTTTGAATATTTTCTAAGGTAGTTTTTACAACACTAATTTGTTTTTTCTATAGCTCGGCTAGGGCTTGTGCGTTTGATTCAATTTCATCTAACTAGCTGCATATTTCTTTCTCGTTATTGCTGTCCATGGTATCGAATAAGTAATGCATGGCACCGCCTATTCCGTCAAATAGTGACCTGGTCTTGCGCCGTCCAGGTACCATTTCCTTAATGGTGTTCGTTCGCTTTCGTACACTCTCTATTATAGCATGAATATGTTGTTGCTGAACGTTGCAGAGGTCTCGTTGGTCTGTTATATTTAGGCAGAGTTTATGAACTAAGCGCTCTTCCTGTTCTGCTAGACTGATTTGTGTCTCTAGCTCATTCATATCTATTTCCGTTAGAATGTTCCAGGTGTTGTGATACACAATGAGATTTCCTAGATCCTCGAAAAATATACCCGAGCTATTTAGATGCGTTATAGCATAGGGTTTCTTGGCGACTTCTCCTGTCGTGTACTGGACGAGCATGGCCATTATAATTAATTGTAGCGCCATTTATGTGGACAATTCTGGGGAAAAAAACAATCCTTTAATTATATTTGTACTTTTATTGTGCCGTTTTAAACTGGGCAGTGGAGCGACTCCAACCCAAATGTTCCTGACTTTGGTATTGAAATGGGGTTTATTGGAAGCTAACAAGGTAGGAGTTTTATGTTAACCTGGTTCATTTGTGTACGATATATTTTTATTCGAAATATGGTTTTAAACGGTTACTATGTACCGTTACTATTCGCTTACCAATTTTGATTGTGGTATTCATATCGCTTGGTATTGCGATTACCTGATAAGGTCCCACCCAGATTCGAGAAAGCTTATGTTTTCTGCTTTCATTCTTGATGAGGACCTTGTCTCCTACATGGAAAGTTAGGGGCCGTATTGTCTTATCGCAGTATCCCTTTGAATACTGTTTTCTTGCCAATAAGTTCTTTCGTGCCTTGGATATGATTTTTGGAGCTTCTACTTCAATATGTGATAGTAGCTCTCATGATTGTAAGCGAGTTCGGGATCCCGCTTTAAATTTGATGGGACATCCGCTGTGATGCCATATAGGCAGTTCATTGTGGTAAGTTTAGTACCCTCTTGTACAATGTTGTTGTACACGAATGCAGCGGTTCGTAGGTATTGGTACCATGTTTTGGGATTTTCATCTACGATTGTTTGCAGGTATTCTATCAGGGGTCTATGTGCACGCTCTATTTCTCCATTAGACTGTGGGTGGTATGCTGAATTCTGTAACTTCTTTACCTTTACAAGCTTACATATCCTTTTGAATAGCTCACTCAGAAAATTTGTTCCCTGTCCGGTGAGTATTCTTTTGGGTATGCGATAGCGCGTAACGATCTCATCAAAGAAAACCTGCGCTACTGCGACGGCTTCTGCGTTAGGTATGGCATACCAGTCGACAAATTTTGTTAAATTATCTTGGAAGGTCAAGATATATGTGTTACCTGATGTGGTCTCTTCTAATGGTCTTACAATATCGAGGTAAACTTTGTTGAACGGTTGTTCTGCGATGTCCGTGATAACCATTGGCATTTTATATTGTGGAGATGCTTTCATCGTCTGGCACTTTGGGCATTTATTAATGTATTTTTTAATGTCGCTAAGCATGTGTATCAACCAATACTTGCGTCTTATGCATTTGAAAGTTTTTATGACACCTTGATGGTCACCAAATGGAGAATCGTGATAACCTTTTAAGATTGTTCGGATTTCCGTAGGGCTCGTAATAACTTCGGGTGTCTTACCAGGACTTATTTTTTTGCTCAAGCTGGGGGGTGAATATCTGCCTCCGGAAGTTGAATTTCGTTTTGGTCCGCTTTCGTGTGCTCTTCTGTCTCCACACTGGAGCTATTTATTGTCTCTTGAGCCTTTTGCTTCTGAGCTCGAGTCACGACGAAGCAATGAGCGGATTTCTTTTTCTTCTTGTTATTTGTGGAATTGTCTTCCTCCACATCTGAGTCCATCGTGTGGTGGACTAGGGCTTTTACCGTTAAAGTATTGCCTAAACTGACTTCCTTTAATGCTTGAGGGATGCGACTTAGTGCATCGGCATCCGACTTCTCCTTGAGAAAGAACAGCTCCTAGGGCCTCGTAGTAAGATTAAAAGATTTTGTAAAATCGAGATAAATCAAAAGTGGTGGGGAAATTAAAACATTTTTTATGCTCTGCAATGCTTCCTGGCATTTCTCTGTCCAAGTGAATTTTACATCCTTTCGAAGTAAATTCGCGATTGGACGTATAATTTTGGAGAAGTCTGGAATGAATTTCCTGTAGTAATTGGCAAGTCCTAAAAATGACTGAGCTTGCCTTACTGTTCTTGGAACAGGAAATGTTTGGACGCAGGCCGTCTTACTTGGGTCTGGTAGGTCTCTTTCGCTAGAATATTTATGTCCTAGGTAAACAACTTCTCTTCGTAGAAACTGGCCCTTCTCTGGCTGTAGTCTCAAGCTGTTCTCTGTCAACATGTTGAAGACTTTTCTCAACTTTTCGTTGTGGTCGTTTAAATTTTTACCATAGATCACAATGTCATCTAGGAAACGAAACATTTCGTAGTGCGCATAGCTTGTGCTTTATGTCGATCTTTTAGGTCGACAAGAACTTGGTGATAGCCGTTGGCCAAATCGAGTGTGGTGAAATACCTTGCGTGACCTAGTTGGTCGAGAATATCCTCGATTTGGTGTAGCGGGAATGCGTTTCCAATTGTCTTTTCGTTTAATTTACGGTAGTCGACAACGACGCGCCACCTTTTTTCACCATCCGGTACCACTTTCTTGGGGACAACTGGTAGAGGTGAATTCCAAGGGCTTTTACTAGACTGGACTATCCCACTGTCTAGCATTTTTTTTTAGCTGCTCATTAATTACTTTCCGCTGTGTTTCAGGTAAGCGGTACTTTTTTGATTTATCGGTGCTTGATCTTGCTGTAATGGAATGTTATGCGTTATCGAATTTGTATAGGTGGGTTTGTCTCCTTTGAGAGGAAAATTTTTATCGTTATACGCTTCGCAGAGTTCTGATATCGAAATTTTTTCTTCCGCGGTCAAATTAGGGTCTAGGCTGAGTTCTTGCTCTAGCCTAGAAATACGCGGGTATTGTTTTGGGTCATCCGGAGTCTCATAATCCGGGAATAGAATATGCTGTAATATTGCCGCTTTGTCGGCTGAACCTTGGTTTGAGTTACTCTTCCTTCTTTTAAGCTGTTGACCTGTAAGTAGATGAGGCTTATTTGATTCCTTTTGAGGCTTTATTGTGCTGAAGCTAGTATGTTGCAGGGTATCTGCTTCGTGTTTTTTGACGGCTGAGTTTGGTACACCTGTGTGGTCTTTGCCATGGGTTGTGTGATATACTCATGCGCGTCGATGCTTTTGCTCTTTGACCATGTAGAATTTGTTGTGCTGTGTGACGGTGGAGTAATATTCACCTTTAGAATAATCTTTAGAGACTCGCTACTGTTCTTATATGGCCGTTGTTTGCTTATTAATGATTTATGCCTCGAGATTTTGGACGGAAGAGCTATATGCACCTTTTTGGCAGGCTTTAGACACTCATTGCCGTCTCTACTTAACTGGGACATTTCTTTTGTATTCAATAATTCCTTCGTATTTGGTATGGAAGTGTGCGTATTTTGGAGGTCCTTTGTGCAAGTTAATGGGACTATTGTGTGGACGTTTATTGGATAGAGCTGTAACTTTAAGTTATGTATGACTTCTTGATGACTGTTAGCGTTAAGAATAATAACCAGCACTAATTCTTCCCCAGATGACAGTAAACTGTTTGCCAAGAAGACCCTATCGCTTACCTCTTGGGATAAACAGAGCATTTATTCTTGAGTTTGTAACGGGACTGGGACAACAATTTGAGAGCGCACAGGTATACAAATTGGTTCCCAAATGGTAACCAATTTCTGCCTGATTTCGTCGGTCTCTTGTTTGGCCAGACAGTTTATGTCACATTCCTTGTGCTCTTTTAGAGCTTGGCAGTCAGCTTTTCTCATTTGAGAAGTCTTGAAGACACTGCAGGTGGATAGTTCAGCGTGTTTAGACTCTACCTCTTCTGCAAGTGTTCTTACTTCGACTGCTTTTTCAGAATGTAGCTTTTCCGTTTCAAACATCAATGGCAAAGCAAGTTCATCAGGATTAGTCTCCGTGCGAGGAAACCTTAGTGCCTTATTAGGACCCTCAACGTTACAGTTTTTCGCTAGGAAATCGTTTCCTGGAAGTCCATCATCGGAAAGGTCAGGCAAGTTCTTTACGACTTGAAACTTGCACGGAATTTTGTTCTTAAAAACGAAGTTTCCCTGGCAATTTCCCTGCGTCTTCCCGGTACCTACCAAATGGTATCATCCGGTATCATTGTGGTTAATTTTTTTGGGGTCTTTTATTGACCTTTGCTTTATTATACTAACCTCAGCGCCTGTGTCAACTACTAGTTTAGTTTGGCCGTGCAGGCCCATGTCTAAAGGAAGCTTTACTGTAGCGACACTGGAATCGGGCTGCTGAGGGGAACCTGTTTTATTTGATGGGTAATTTATAGTCGAGCCGGGGAGTCTTGGGTCGACTGTACGTCGTTTCCCTGACTCCGTGCTTCCCATTTGCGGTTTTGTTAGCAGCTAATTACTGCATGTCCAGAACGACCACAAAATTCACATTTCTTACGTACATTATAGACTCTTGAGTTGTTGGGACCTTGTGGGTCTCTAGGTCGTTAATTTGGTGGTCCATGTTGTTGCGGGGTCTCTGGAAACTATTGTTGTTTCATCAGCAGTCAAGCACGTTATGATTATACATTTTGCAGTTCACACAATAAGGCGTATTTTTCCTTTTGAGGAAATCAGCATATGTGTGGCATCTTAGATAACAAAAACTACATCTGATTTTATTTAAATAATTATTTGTATCTGTATATTATTTTATTATATATTTATATTGTTATTTGTTTGATATATGGTGATGTGTTTGCCTGTATGAACTGCGGCTGCTGAATGTGACTATTTTGTTTGGCAGGGTCTGAGGAGCTTGAGCGAATGGCATTATGCCGGGATTAAATACGCTGTGATTTGCCGATGAATTAATTTGGCTAAATTGTGCGGTATTTGGTGTTGTTGTACTTCTTGAATGGGGTATTGTATTGTGTATCACATTTTGCTGAAATTGCCCTGAACGTTGCAGGAATAGAGCACTTCGCTGGAGACGTTCCATGTCAAGTGCTCTTTGTATTAGTTCATCTACAGTGCCGTCTGCCATTGTCAACAGGTACTGACACATATAGGGGTTATTGACTCCTGTTTTTAGTGCATTTTCCGCGAAATTTTCCAGCTGCGTTTTAACAGCTGGTGCTGCTGTGGTTCCATACATGGATTCTGCTGCTTCATTGCAGAGTGCCAGCATTTGTTTTACTCGTGCCGTGAAGGCTGTGAGATTTTCTAAAGGATACTGCCTTGTGGTAATCAATTTATTTAACAGTTCCTGGTAAGTTTCTCTAGGCAGGTATGTGCGATTTAGCCGTTCTATTACTTCTTTGAAAGTAGTGGGTATATTTGTAGCAAAAAGCTGATAAACTTCGCCTCGAAGTCTGGTGGGGAATATTTGTAAAAACGCTGTTAGTTTATCCACCGAAGGGCACTGAATTACCTGACTGCAGCATTATAGGAATGTTTGGAGCTCAAGGCTGTTCTCCCGAGAATAGGGGAACGAGCTGGGCCATTAGCTTTGCTATTTTAGCGTAATCTGCCATATTTGGATTGGGGATTTTTGATTTTGGCACTATTGGGGAGCTAGTTTCTTCTATGCTGGTTTCCAGAAGGGAGTCGCCCAGCCAATTAAAAAGTAATTCACTCGACGTGGAATCACTGACACAGTCTTCGATGGCACTTTCTGTTAATTATACACTATTATTTTGTGCTATTTCTACTTCGAGGGAGTGCGCAAATTATCCAAACTCTTCTAATCTCTTTTTGGACTTCTCTGTATTAATTTTCAATTTTTCGATTGTTTCCAGTCTTTGTCTTCTAGACTTCTCGATTTGTTTTTCGACTGGGTCGCACAGATTAACAGAGAGTTCGGAGGAGTTTCGCACTTTTTCTTCCAAATTTTTTAAATATAATTTAAAATTTAATGTGTTTCTTACTTGGTTGGGACATGTAAGGATTGTCCCCCTCCTGAGGGTGACTCCTTCTGTGGTAGAATTTGTCGGGTGTGTTTGATTATCACACTCGGCTTTGGATGTTGCTCCCGCGTGGCCTCCTTCGTACCGCGGCGGAACTTCCTGTGCGTCGCCCCGCGAGGAAGATTGTTGAGGTGATGATGGAAGTTGGATTTCCGGCGGTATTTCTTGGTGGGAGCTTTCTTCGCTCATGAACCACCGTGTGTAAAATGTGCAGCTAGGAGGGCTTCTGCCGTCTTAATTCCCATGGTTCAAATTGAGAGGGGGGCTTATTGCCTTGGTGGTCCCTCTCAATTCAGGATCGCTGGTTTTGTGGCTTGAAGCTCTTTTGCTACGGGGGGGGGGGGGGCCTTCTTAAATTCCCCTGGGTAAAAGCTGAAAGGGTGGCTCGTTGCCTACTTCGAAGTCCCTTTGAGCTCTTGAGCTCCGGATCGTTGCATTTCCTCTAATGCGGCCTAATTATTTCCACTTAATAATTTGTCACAACATAAATTTTCAAGTCTAAGGCCTTCGTGAGATCTTACTCGGCTCAGTGCGACATATGCTTTTCCTGGTGGAAAGAGTTTTGGACCCAAATTTATGACAGCTTTATCCACAGTTGTTCCTTGCATTTTGTGAATTGTCGATGACCAGCATACAATTAGTCGCAGCATTCTTCTTTCGGTGGTTCCACAAGATAATTTTGCTGGAAACTGTACTGTTTTTGGTTTGATGTTATGAATTCCTGTGTCACCAAAATCAGTATGAAATTCAGGAATATCCTCTTTGTAAACTTGAGCTCGTCTGAATAATGGCCAAATAATTCCAGTCACATGACCAATAGATCCATTAACTAATCATTTAGAAATATCTAAGTTGCATCTTAGCATGACTCTTGCTCCTGCGAATAAAGTCAATTCCATTGGAAATCCTCCAGTCATATTAATGTCTTTTGGAATGAGCTTGTCCAGCTTTTCTTTGAGTAAACAATCTTACCTTGGGCTTGAATTACAAACATTTGAACCTTTTCCTCTTCAAATTGTTGCAGAACTTTTCTATTGTGGTCACCAACGAGATTAATTGTTGGATGAACTCGCAGGGCTTTTCCAAGAGCAAAATCTCCAGTTGTGTTATTTTCTTGCTTTCTTATGTGTATGTCAATATTCTCTTTAGTTAACTTTCCAACTCTCAAGTTATTAAGCAAATCAATAAATGTATTATCACCTTTTGTGTCAGTTCACAAAATGAGAAAACTCTCCACAAATGTGTTACCGGTTCCATTCTTGTCGGTTGTTTGAAAATGGGATTTCCTCGAATTGGAGGCAGTTACATGTGATCTCCGAAAAATATAACATTTAATCCACCGAATAAAGTTTCGCTGTGTTTTAACTGTTTAAGACGACTTTCAATCATGCATAACATTTCGTATGGAACCATTGAAATTTCATCTATGATAAAGAATTCAATATCTCGCCACTGTAGGCTCATTTGTTTCAAATATTCACCAGTGAGCATAGGAAAATTCAGAATTCTTCCATCTTTCTGAACTGGCAGTTTCAATGTCGAATGAATTGCTGCTCCATTTACTAGCCCCGCTGCAGCTCCTGTAAGTGCACAAACTTTAACGACGGTTTCATTGCTTCCATACCATCTTCGGACCTGTTCTTTTGCAACCTTCAATGTAAATGTTTTTCCAGTACCGGCTCCACCTTTGACGAAAAGTCATATTCGTTCCTTATTATCACTTAACTGATTTCTGATGCTAGATGTGAAAAAGTTGAAAAGTTCTCTTTTAACAATTTTAACAAACGGAATCACTCTTGAAAGAAGTCGTTGTTGAACATGTGAAAGGACATAAATTTCATTTGGAATTCTTCCAGGATCCAAATTATTCAATTATGAACTGAACTGATTTATTTGAAAGTTTAACGGGAAGGTAATGAGGAATTTTGTCTGGAATTAAATAGTGTTTTCTCGTCTGACTTGGATAGCACTGTTATAAACAAATATCATAACTTAAATCGCAAAATACATTAATTGTGTTTTCAGAATTATTGAGATCTGCAGCCTTAATCATGATCTGTTTGCGTCTTTCTTCGAGATGCTGATTCTTCTCTTCAATAGTTTCCTTTTTCAAACGTTGTGACTATCTTTCCCTCTCAATATGAAGTCTTATTTTGCTGCTTATCACTCCCATTTTTTCGATGTTGTGAATATTTTTCCTTATTAACGTCAAGTCGCTTTTTGTACTGCTCATCACTCTCATTTTTCCGATGTTGTGAATGTCTTTCTTTATCAACGTCAAGTCGCTTTTTGCGCTGCTCATCGCTCTCATTTTCTAATCGGTTAGTTTGTCTGTCTTTTAAATCTTCAAGGCGCTTTTTGCGCTGCTCATCGCTCTCATTTTCTTCTAATCGGTTAGTTTGTCTGTTTTTAATATCTTCAAGTCGCATTTTTCGCTGCTCATTACTGTCATTTTCTAATCGTTTTGTTTGTCTGTCTTTAATATCTTCAAAGCGCTTTGTGCGCTGCTCATCACTCTCATTTTCTAATCGGTATGTTTGCTTGTCTTTTAAATCTTCAAGTCGCATTTTTCGCTGTTCACTACTTTCATTGGCCAACTTATTTTGTTGTTTTAATCGAACTTTATCGATAAATTTTTCACGATCTTCTTTAGTTTTTTGTTTATAAACTTCTCGTTGCTTTTTCAAGAATTACAAGTGCTTAGCGTAATAAGAAAAAAACAATAGTATATATTCTATTGTTTTGGAATCAGGAAGCAGTAGCAGTGGTATTAGCACACAACACAAGTTGTTTGCATTTCTAGGAGTAAAGCTAGTAAGCTGATCAATATCCGTCGCTGCTCTACTCATAAATAAGAAAAAGCCCAATCATCGTGAAGGCACGTAAACCTATAGTAACTGTGCCGTGATCCAGATAGAAATATAACGGTGCTCAGATGAGAGTACTTGAGAACTGTCTCGTCTCAAGTACTTAATAAACTCAACAATTTTGGCGCAGCCGGTAGGATCAAGCAAGTTATATAAATTTTAAAACTTGAAAATCCTTGATCCTCGAATTTACATAAACGAGTGCATAAGAACGCATTATTTTTGAATCCGGCACGAAAAAAGAGACGTTGGGCATTCCTAACAACAATAAAAGGTATCCACTTTTTGTCTTGAAAGATACAAATATCAACAACAATAAGAGGAAAGGAGCCCCCAACTGGAATAATACAGCATCATATCTGCGTAGCGGAAAAAGACGATAAAACTTTTCCTTTTTCCGTCTCTCCAAATAAAGTGAAGTAAAAAGTAAGTTAATAAAAATTGTGAAGAAGAACTAGTAGTCACTGCGGTATATGTGCATGTAAGAACAATTTTCAATTAATTATTCTAATTTCTTCGTTTATTGAACAAAATTAGCTAAACTACCTATTTTCTCTTTTCCTTCCGTTCAATTATTGCGTAAAAACTCTGTGGGTGCTACTTTCATGCCCAGACCTGATCAAACCTCTCCTGGCTCAGATTTTGAGACAGCAATAAGCTCATTGTCGTTTGACAACACAAGTCCTCCAGACAGCGTAACCGTAGAGCGAAATTCACCCCAAAGCAGACCATCCATAAACTGGTATCGCGAGCATCCCCCAGGTAAATGCTTCAGAGGGCACAGTCTAATAAATTTCATCGCAAGAAATCATAGTTTAGGCGCCCTAGTATCCAAGTTGGCGTTATCTATACCAAATTCGAGTATAAACACTCAAACCACTTCCCGCACAGAACAATAAAGTAAAACAGACAAAATGTCTGTAAACTATGAAAAAGTAGTAAAACTGACGGCACAAATGGTGCCTTTGCTCTCTGGGGAAATTAGCGCGCAAATCCTCTCAGAATTGCAGACATTTATAGGTTGTTGTAAGCAGGTGCAACAGTGTCTATGGGAAGAGGAAAGGAAAGCCGTCATGCAGATTTCCCCCACCAGATTGAGAGGAAACGCGTATCAATTAATAGCGTCCAGCTCTCTCACAAAATTTGAAGAAGTCGAAGAACTGCTTTACCGAACGTATTTACCTCGTGAAACCTACCATGAACTAATAAACAAGTTAATTACTTGCCGGCAATATCCGCCAGAATCATTTAGTTCATTTACAAATAGATTAAAAAGTCTTTTAATTCAATGCAACGAGGCAGCACAAAGTAAATAGGGATCTGAAAATTTTAAAGTAGTAAAGCAGCAAATAGAAAATTTTGCTATGGCTTCCATAAAGAGTGGTGCAACTAATCCCCATCTAAGCGCCTATTTACGCACATTGAATGAAAGTTCTTCGGAAACTCTCATTCAAAAGGCACTCGATATGGAAAGATTGCAGCAAGGACTCTTTTTCATTCCACAACCAAGAAATTATATCCCTAACCCAACAAACTCTTTCCAAGTGGACCCTTTTCTAAGACATAATATCCCAAATTTCTTTAATACCTATGGTTATCCCATACCTGAGAGTGTAAATTTGTCTTCCTACCCTTACACAAAGGAATTCGGAAGACATAACATAAAAACTGAAATTGGTATACCTCCAATAGCGGAACCACCAAGAGAAACTTCAGTATCCTTTAGTACCGACAGAAACTTAGAAAGTTATTGGCGCTCTCCTCAAACAAACATAACAAGGAAATCATTAGGAAGTCCACCTCCAAACAGGAAATCTTTTTACGAGCAGGCAGAAAAAAAGTACGATAAACAGAAAGTGCTGTTAAACAAGATCACCTGCAGCTACTGCAATTGTAAAGGGCACACGTATGACGAGTGCCTAAAGCGTAAGAATACTCCTTATTGTACTAACTGCAGAGTGAAGGGCCATGATGCCCAATATTGTAAACAGAATATTAAAGCGCCACCCGAACATGTAAGCTCTAAAAACAATGCTCGGTGCAGATAGGGAACAAAGATTTAACCCCATACATAATATGTGCGATTTCTGTGGGAGAAGAAGTCATACGGTGTCCACTTGTCAGCAGAAACAACGATGGGAGGCCACACATTCGGGAAACGGCATACTGTCGACCGAAAAATCCCCGGCTCGACATTAAATAAAACTGCTCAAATTACTTCAGGGTCCTCTCAAACAAAACAACAATTAAATAGAAAAAATGTACCAGTGGTAGACTTACCACTGGACATAGGCAAAAACACAGCCGTTCGGCTGATAGTAGAAACCGAAGCTGAAGTAAGCATCATAAAAAAGGAAGCACTAGATAACCCAAAACATATAGAAAGATGCCATAAGTTGACTTTGAAAACTCCATTTGGAGAAAGAGAAACATTGAGAAACTGCCAAGGCAACTTTTTATTAAGTCGCAGTGTCCCATGCAAACTCCAGGTAGTAGAAGACATTGCCCAAATCTCCCACGATGGGCTGTTAGGCCATGACTTTCTTGCACAAAATTGTAATATCGAAGGGCCTAATAAATTACTCCGGTTCCCTCGCACGGAAACCAACCCTATTGAATTCACGGTACCTCTCGAAACATCCCTAGAAGATGGAGAGGAAATACCAAGTGATCAATTGGAGGAGCAATTTAAATCACGCGCACCAGATAACAAAAAGGCCTTACCTCCATTGGAAGAAACTCTGAACACCTCAAAAGAAGATGAAAGTAGGCAATATGAAGTAGTACTTCAGCGATCCAATAGAATACACCCTCGATCTCAAATGGTACTGAGCATACCGTTAAAAATACACCAAGAAATGATCTGTTTGTCTCAGGAGATCCAAGAAGGAGTATTTGTCGCAAATTGACTAGTTAGTCCTCATAAAAGCTTCATACCGTTATCCGTTCTAAATGTAAACACGGAACCAGTATTCCTAAGGAACTTAACGCTTACTCTAGTTCCAAGTAATTGCTATAACATACAGTATCTCCATGTACCTTTGGACGACGTAAATACCCAAAGTACTCATAAAAAGGGTGATCCACTTTACCTACGTGCACAAAACAAAAGCACACACAACGACAAAAAGGACAAATTCAAATTCAATTCCAACCCAAAACAAAAGCACACACAACGTCAAAAACGACAAATTAAAATTTAATTCCAATCCATATTCAAGAAACGTAAACCATATTAAATGCTATAACCCAGACAGACTTGTGGCTGTACGTAAAGAATTACTGTTGGATGAAAATTTAAATCACGAAGAAGAAAAATCAATTCTTGAGTTATGCTATAAGTATAACGATCTTTTTTATGTAAAGGGAGATAAGCTCACATGCACTAATAACATAAAGCATACCATCCCCATACTACACAATCAGCCACCCATAAATCAAAAGATGTATAGACTTCCAGAAACACACCGGGCAGTCATAAATGAGCAAATTAAGGAAATGTTGGACAACGACATAATCCAAATAAGTAAAAGCCCGTGGAATTATCCGTTGCTGGTAGTCCCGAAGAAAGCCGGACTGGATGGCAATAAACGCTGGCGAGTAGTAGTAGATTTCCGTAAAGTTAACGAGAAATCTATAGGGGATGCCTTCCCATTACCCAGAGAAACTGGCTAAAGTATTACAACCCGAAAAGTGTCAGCTCCTTCGCAGGGAAGTAATGTTCCTCGGAGACAAATGCTCAAACGAAGGGGCACTTCTAGCTCCTAGTAAGACAAGCTGTGTCCAAAATTTTCCTCCATCACGAACTATCAGAAAAACTCAATAGTTTCTTGGATTGGAAAACTACTATCGCAAGTTCATCCCTAATTTCTCAAAGATAGTCAGGCCATTAACAAATCTGTTACGGAAAAGCGTCAAATTTAATTGGACGCAATGAGATTAAACAATCCCTTATAAATCCACCTCTACTCAAATATCCAGATATTTCCCAACCTTTTAATCTAAGAACCGATGCTAGCTGTTCATTCCACTGTAGAATATCTAACAACCTGGAAATTCAACCAAGGAATCATTGTTATTTTTTAAATTATATACTAATACTTATCTTAGATGTATTGCATTAAAGATCCGTAGAATAGGATATGTTGCAGTGTCGTATTGTTGAATTTCAATAAAACTACATCAAAACTAATAAAAATTAATTGTTTTGGCACACTGAACTTTGTTTATGGCACGAAGACATCGGATTGTTTTATTATAATTAATTCTCTATTCAAACACTCGCGACACCAAAAAATGATGATTACAATTGAGACGAGCTGGATAGGTAAAAGAAGCTACGAGCAAAGTTCAGTGTGCTAATTTGGCGAAGTATGTGTGTGTCACTCCTACAGTTACCGCGCTCAAATTTTTTAAGCACATTTGATTCCAGTGAGGTGTTTTATTATAATATTTTGTTCTATTCTCGATTTTTGTTTTGCTCGATGGCTGGAAAAACTCGACATTATTCAAATAAATCTAACTCTGCACGTGCTGATCCTAAGAATGATTCTCCAATGAATGTGGTTAAGGCTTCTTCCTCTGCTTGCGATCCCCCTTCTGAGGATTTACCTAATTTTACTGCTTTTGAGAATCGTATTATTGACCGCATTGATTCCATCCTGGAGGAAAAGCTTGCTGTATTGCGTGGAAGTTTTAACGCAACTCTGGAATTGCGCTTATCAGAATTGGCGGATAATGTGATGAGGACCACTACAGATCTAACCAGGGAAGTCAATGACCTGAAATTAGTCTGCAATAAACTCCAAAGCGAAAACGATGACCTGAAACGATGTAAGCGCTCATCTGATATTATAGTCAGAGGCATTCCAGTAACATCTGGGGAAAATATACAGTCAGTGAGTGCAAAAATTGCTACCGTCATTAAACATCAGCTATCACCATTTGCTGAGGCCTTTCGACTCCAACCTAATCGTGATAATGCTGCCACTACGTCATCTAATGGTAACAGGCCGGCTTGCCCACCCATTGTTTTACGTTTATCTTGCCCACTGGAACGTAAAAAATTCTTAAAAGTGCTGAAAACACATGGTAATATACAGCTAGCAGATCTGCAAGCGGGTTTTTCTTCTAATTACCCAATTCGAATTCACGAGAGTTTATTCTGTATTTGCAAGAGATGGTCTGGTGTATATGATTCGTGCTGAATCGGATAAAGCGATGCTTATTACTGAACTTACCCAGCTAGAGTGATGTGGAGCACATATGTATATTGTGTAATTTTTATTCTATTTTTTTTCTCTCTTTTTTCTTTGTACATATTAAGTATACATTTGATCTTGAAATTCTTAGTATTTAGTAATTTTCTTATTCTTTCATACATTTCTATTAGTATCACATTCTTGAATTCTTGAATTTATTTAATATTTAATATTCTTTTTCTTTTTCTTTTTTTTTTTAGTTTTGTATACAATCGGGATGTCCATTGATATTTGTATTGATCTAATTTTTAGTTTTGCTGAGATACTCTTCTGTAGCCTACATATGCTCTGCGGTGGGTGATACCCTGCCTCCTTTGAACAAAATGAGCGCTGTTCTCAATATATTTTCGAAACAATCTGAGGGCTTCAAAATTTGTGCATTTAATGCGCGTAGTTTAAATAATAAAATTGATCTTCTTAATAACATTTTTGATACTAATATAATACATGTGCTGCTGATTAGTGAAACTTGGCTCAACCCTCATATACTCAACAATGTTGTATCTATTCCTGGTTTCTCAATCTATAGGAATGATCGCTTGGATAGGATTGGTGGTGGTGTAGCCCTTTATGTACAATCCTCTCTGAAAACTTCTGTCTTAGCCATCTCCTCACCAGGTGCAACATTTAAATTTGTATATGTAGAAGTTAATACTGGCGTAGATAAGTGTATTCTTCTTGCCGTTTATTGCCCCCCTAATGGTTTTAAAGAGGATACATTCATCGAATTTCAAAGAACTGTTTCCCACCTTTGTTGTAGTTACTCGAATGTTATTGTTGGTGGTGATTTTAATGTTGATGGCCTAAGGAGTCACATTCAGGCTACAGACCTATTATACCTCAAGCAAACTTTACACTTAACAATTGTTAATCATATGCCAATATTCTTCAATACTAGCAATCCGTCCCAATTGGATTATTTCTCTGTAACTAATAGCGATAAGGTGTTGTTCCACAACCAGTTGACTCCAGTGAGTAACTTTGATCACGATTTCTTATATTTGTAATACCAGCTGGCTTTAAATCCTTCTTTAAGTGCTGACTCATTTTATTATCGTGATTATAATAAAATTAATTCTGACATGCTCCATGCTGACTGCTCCGCAATGCCGTGGTCTGATGTACTCTTACTGGATTCTGTTGATGATAAGATTGATTTTTTTAACAACTTAATTTTACAACTCTGCTATCGACATGTTCCTCTGATTTAAAAGAAAATCTTTTCCCAACGCTGTCCATGGATAACACAAGAAATTCACCCTCTTCTTGTTGAAAGAGATTTTCTTTTGCATCGATATAAAATCTCACGGGACCCTGCAGCTCATCATCGATATAAAAGTGTCCGAAATCTCGTCACACTAAAGCTCAGGCAAGCCAAAAAATCCTATTTTGGCTCCAAATTGAACCCTAGTCTACCTCCCAAAAATCTGTGGCGAAATTTACGCTTTATGGGGGTGGCAGGTAAGAATGAGAACATATGCTCGATCGACGCTGATTGCTTGAATGGACATTTCACCTTCATGTCTCCGATTAATCAGTCTGCTGGTCAGGGCCGGAATCAAGCACTGACTATAAGGCACAATGAAGGGTTTGCATTCCGCTGCACTGATCATTTTGAAGTTTTTCATCCTTAATGGCAGTGAAATCCACTGCAACCGGCCATGATTTAATCCCTCCTAAATTCATCAAGTTAATTGCTCCCTTCATTGTTGGTACTTTAGTGCACATCTTTAATGTTTGCTTTACCACATCGCAGTTCCCTACTATTTGGAAAAGAGCTCTTATTATCCCAATCCCTAAAAAATCTATAGCCTCTTCTGAGAAAGACTACCGACCAATCAGTATACTCTGCTATTTCAGTAAGGTGTTAGAGAAAATAATATATAACCAAGCTGTTAAGTTTGTTGACCGGAACAAGTTCTTATCGCCTTGGCAATCTGGGTTCCGTAAAATGCACAGTTGTGAAACAGCTCTATTAAAAGTAACATCTGATATTACTGAAGCCCTTGATCAGGATTTCCTGACGATACTTGTTCTGCTTTAGTAAAGCATTTGACTCTGTCGACCATACTCGCCTTCTTTATAAACTTGCAAGCAATTTTAATTTTTCTTCATCTGCTGTTAATCTCATTGGGAGCTTCCTTTCACATAGACAACAAGCCGTCAAAGTGCGTAATATAATATCGCAGTTTCGCTCTACTGAATGTGTTCCCCAAAGCTCGATTCTTGGTGCTTTCCTTTTTAGTGTATTTTTAAATGATCTTCCCAATGTTGTCCAGGACGTATCTATTCATCTCTATGCTGACGATGTGCAGATTTACTTCAGCAGACCAATTGGGTGGGTTACAAGAGGACTGCATTGCTCGTATAAATGAGGATTTGCATCGCATAGCTGAGTGGTCACTTTTTGATTTTAAATGCCAATAAGTCGTGTTGTATGCCTATCTATAGAAATGCTCTTGAAACATTTGATATGCCGCCTATTTTACTTAATAGTGTTATCTTACCGTATCAAAACTCAGTCAGAAATCTAGGTGTTGAACTGAATTCTAGGCTTTCCTGCTGTAGTCATATCACCAATATTATTTGCAGAGTTTATGGGTCCTTGCGCCAATTATGGGTCCATGGATATCTTCTCTCTACTGAGATGCGCATGAAATTAGTAAGAACTCTTATTGTACCTCATTTCATGTACGGTACCATATTGTTTCCAAAGTTAGACTCAGTCTGCCGCAGAAGACTTATAGTAGCGTTTAATGACTCTATACGATTTGTCTATAATCTTCCACGTAGTGCTCATATCTCAATGCACTCAAGCTCTGTTCTTGGTCACTCACTAGATACTCACCTTGAACATCTTGATCTGTTGTTTTTGTATAAATTACTATTTAATAAGTGTCCCGAATATCTCTACAAGAAATTAAAATTTATGCATTCATCCAGAAGTATTGGTTTTCTTCTTCCTCGATGTAACTCACATTATGGGGAACGCTCTTATTTTGTTCAAACCCTACGTAAGTGGAATCTACTGCCGTTTGACCTTAGGGCGTTGGGCTCTAGCAGAGAATTCCTTCAGCGATTAAAGTCATTTTCATCTAATTAGTGTATATCCTGGTTCGTCGTTTTTGCTATTTTATTATACTTAGTTAATTTTTATTCGATCTTAATTTTTCATCTTTCATATTTGATTGTTTTAATTTTTACTATTATTATATACTTTTCTTTCTTTTATACATATTTTTACTAAAATCTCTTTCCAGTAATTAGGTTTGCTCTGCTTGCTATTTGATCATTATATTCTCATTTCAATTTTATTTATATATCGTTAGTCTTTATTGGTTTTTCTGTATATTCAAATTCCACCTCCTATCTGTATATTAACAAGATTATGTAATCTTTATACAGTAGCCAGCAATAAAATATTATTATTATTATTATATTTTGATAAGATTGTCAATATCGAAAATAAAATTAAAGAAGTATTGAATCCAACATTGAGTGTTTGTTTTTTTCTTCATTTTTTTATCTCAACTTGCATTTCATGGTTGAAGATTTTACATGGTCCTTCGAGCTGGATATTAATCTAAGAACAAAGCGTGTTTAACGAACAAAGAAGTGTGATTGGTGAGAAAGTGATTGTGATAACGTGAAATTTACATTCATTTCGCGCTCGCAGATCTCGATGCGCATATTAGTGAACATCCACAAAGGTCAGTAAGTAAAGCAGACAATCTAACGAATTAATACGTTTAATCTAAAATAAATTACAAAACTAACAAATCCGTACCTAATTACTCATTAGTACGCTACTCATTATTATAATAGAAAATTAAACACATTCCACTAAATATGGAAGCCCTCTTGAAAAAACAGAAAAGGCAAGAACCACACTTACAGACTTCGAGGGCAATTTTCGCAAGGCTAATAAGGACCGGCTCAAGAAAATCGGATACATTTCGGGACGATTGGAAGGTTTAGAGCAACTGTGGAGTGAAATTCGAGAATTACATGGAAAGATTGCAGAAATTGCTACAGAAAAGCGAGAATCGTCGCTGTCTTATTTCACTACCAACGAATATTCTCAGTCGGAGGAATTATATTTCTATTTACGCGGAGATCTCCTCGAAATATCAAGAACCCTGTGTGCAGAACACAATGTCAAAAGCTCAGCACCAAACGAAAGCGATCTTATTAAAGCCAATAACCCCTGTAATGAAATTAAACTTCCACAAATCTATACCCAAATTTTAAGAGAGCTATAATCTATGGACGTCTTTCCACAATCTTTTCGTGTCGCTCAACCACAGCAATCAGTGACTTACAATTGTCCAAAAATTACATTATTTAAAGGCTAATTTAACGGGTGAAGCTGCACAGCTCCTTCGTCATTTTAGAATCACGAGAGATATTTACAATCCATCGTGGGAAACTCTTCGAGAACGGTATGAAAATAAAAGAATTCTGGTAAATACTCAATTGAAGATTCTGTTTAATCAAGCAAGTGTCAAAACCGGGACAGAGCAAGCTATTAAAAAATTATTAGATACCACGAATGATTGTTTGCACTGGAAATGAAAGTAGAATATTGGGATGGCATTGTAATTTTACATACAGTGCAAAAGTTACCCCCCGACACACACCAACTTTGGGAATAAAGTTTGTCCAACACAGCAGACTCTAAAATATTTCCAAGCTACAAACAATTACAAACATTTCTTGAAAATCGCTTTCGTAAGTTGGAGGTCGTCTCATCGACTAAAGGTAAGCAGAATCAGAAAAATCATGTAGCACCCTCACCAATAGAAGCATCAACTCAGATATCCTATTTTATCACACACTTGGTGATAGTAGCTATAAATACTGGATCTATACACATCCTCAGAGCACTATTAGACCAGAGGTCTCAGGCTTCTTTCATTACAGAAGCAGCAGCTCAACGCCTTCAAATGAAGAAGTCCAAAATAGTATCTTCCATACATGGTCTATGTAAAAAGACCCAATTAAAGCTCACGCAGTAATTCACATAAAACTATATTCTAATGTGAACACGAGCTTCGAAATACAAATTGATCTTCTAGTTTTGCGTTCACTCACAGACATGCTCCCACCACGTTCGATTCAAAATGGAAGCTGGGAGCATTTGCAAAACATTTCGCTAGCCGACACTGAATACATGAAACCCGGAAGGATTGATGTCCTACTCAGAGGAGACATTTATGCAAAAATCCTGTTATCAGGAGTTAGAAAAGGACCCACAGATTCACCCATTGGCCAAGAGACAGAGCTAGGTTGGATTGTACCCGGACCCGTTAACGAACATTGTTTAACTGACTCACCCTCCATACGACTCATTAGCCGACACAGCCGTGCTGATATAGATATTTTCCTGAGAACGTTTTGGGAAGTAGAAATCTCAGCTCCCAGGAAACTTACTCCCGAAGAGAAGAAATGTGAAGACATATTCGCAGCCACTCATCAAAGAGATAATCGGGCCACCAGGTCAACCCGAACGACTAGGAACATCACGTGATATAGCCATTCGGTGATTAATGCCATTGGAAAAATACTTGAAGCGAAATGATTTTCTAAAGCAGGAGTATCACAAATGCACAAAGAATATCTTGATCTGAATCATATGGAACCGGTTTTTACATCAGAAACCACACACGCAAGCTATTCAGCAAATACTAAAACAATTTTCTATACAAGCTGCTATCTACCACATCACGCCGTCATTAAGGAATCTAGTTCTACTACTAAGGTTGGAGTGGTTTTCGATGCATCCAGCAAAACTACCACTGGAGTATCTCTGAACCAAGCGTTATTGGTCGGTCCGACAATGCAGCAAGAGAACTAATGCAGCTGCTTATAAGATGAAGAACATATAAGATTGCCTTTACGGCAGACATAACTAAGATGTATCGACAGATCAGTTTACATGCGGACAAAGACGCAGATTATCAACGCATCGTATGGAGATGGAATGAAGACGAGCCGATACAAGACTTCAAAATCAATACAGTGACGTTTGGAACCGCTTCTGCGCTCTATTTAGCTACCAAGGTGATTCAACAATTGGCGACTGATAAGCACGAAATTATCCTGCTGCTTGCGAAATAGCGCGTCGTGACTTGTACGTTGACGACCTGATGTCGGGTGCTGAATACCATCCAAGAGGCTTTTAGTTTTCAAGGACAAATAATCCACGTTAAAGCAATTTGGAGGATTTGAACTGAATAAATGGGCTTCGAATAGAACAGAAATTTTTGAAAAAATCCCGAACAAAGATCGAGATATTGCTTTGCCACTAAAGATTGAGTACGAATCATCTATTAAGGCACTTGGAGTTCATTGCCATCCAGCTGAGGACTCCTTCGTCTCCAAGTTTTCACTTCAAGATATCAAAGGCCCTTAACAAAAAGAATACTACTGTCGGATATTGCACGGTTATTCGACCCGCTAGGTTGGATATCTCCTACTATAGTCAAAGCAAAAATCCTGATGCAACAGTTATGGTTAACAGGATTAGCTTGGGATGACGAAGTACCTATGAAGCTTAAAGAAGAGTGGTTCTCATATAGGACGCAATTGAAACAGTTTGAACAATTGATAATTCCCAGGTAGATAAAGTCTAACAGAAAAGTTTTAACAAACCATCATCTTCACGGTTTTTGCGATGCATCCGAAAGGGCTTATGCAGCAGCTATATACCTTAAGTCATCAAGTTCAACAGAAACCAGGACAACACTAATTGTATCTAAAACCCGTGTCGCTCCAATTAAACAAATCACGCTTCCTCGACTCGAATTATGTGGAGCTGTACTATTAGCGAGACTCATGAAATCGTACAAGAATCATTGGAATTACATATTAAAGAAAATCACGCTTGGACAGATTCTACAATAACCCTTGCATGGATAAGAGGACACCCCTCAGGATGGAAATTGGTCGTAGCAAACCGTGTCAGCGAAGTCAAGGAAATTCTGACACCTCAAACATGGCATCACGTCCCAACTGAAGATAACATGCCTTTCAAAAAATGGTTGAAATGAGTACCACAGAAGAATGCAAACCCATTAAAACCTTTTTAGTACAATATTCTAACGATACAGAACATATATTTAATAAATACTCGTCGTTGTCCAAGTTGATAAAAGCATATTTTCTCAGATTCTATAAAAATACTTATCGCCCAAAGAACAAACCAGATAACCTACATATAAAAACAGTGGGGTCAACTTACACCATCGGAGTTACGTAGCGCCTTAATAACATGTTTGAAAATGGCTCAAGATCAGACTTTTCACGAAGACATAAGTAATTTGAAAAATGGAGAAACAATTCACAGAAAAAGTAAATTGCTGTCATTAAACCCATTCTTAGATTCACAGGACGTGCTTAGAGTTGGAGGACGTCTAAATGAAAGCCAGCTAACATACAACCAGAAACATCCAAAAATTCTTTCAAATCATAGTCATCTGTCGAAACTAATAATTGACCAAATTCATTTATCAGCACTTCATGGAGGAGTACAACTGATGCTAGCAGTACTCAGGAGAAAATATTGGATACTACATGCAAAAATGATACTACGCCAACACACACACAAATGTTTAAAATGCTTTAAGTACAAGGCTCAATTTGTATCACAAATCATGGGCAACTTACCACAGCCACGAGTCACACCTACAAGACTATTCACTCATGTTGGTGTTGATTATGCTGGGCCCATAGATGTTAAAATATCCAAAGGAAGGGGGAGAACAGCTTACAAGGGATATATCTGCATATTTGTTTGCCTAGCAACAAAAGCCATACACATTGAGGCGGTGAGTGATTTGACAATGTCGGCATTTTTAGCCTGCTGTCGACGATTCACTGGAAGACGCGGAGTTCCAATGCATATATATAGCGACTGTGGCACCAACTTCGTGGGAGAAAGTAGGCAGCTAGTCACAGAAGGAAACCTCAGTTCACAACTGCCATCACCATCAATAAATGAGAACATAGAATAGAATTTTAGTCCACCAGGAGCACCTCACTTTGGAGGCTTGTGGGAAGCAAGAGTGAAGTCCATCAAAACACACCTTAAGAAAACCATAGGCTGCCAAGTCTTCAAATTTGAGGAGCTCACTACCATTCTTTGCTAGATCGAGGCCTGCCTCAATTCACGCCTTATTTGCCTCATCTCAAATGACACATCTGATCTAGAAATTATTACGCCAGGTCATTATTTAATGGGAACATCACTACTGAACCCACTCGAACCTGAAATACCAGAGACCATGCATCCTGCGACACGTTGGAGGCTTTTGCAGCAACTATATCAACCGTTTTGGCGAAAATGGTCATCAGAATATTTACACCAACTACAACAAAGGTGAAAATGGCGTACGGAACAGCCAAATCTAGAAGAGGGACAAATTGTCCTCCTGAACGATTAAAGAACACCACCTGGTAAATGGCCATTATGACGAAAGTACACCCAGGAAAAGATAACCTAACACGTGTAGCAACGGTACGAACGCGCAACTCACTCATAAAACGACCTATAACTAAATATACCTATTACAAATCGCAGATAACGCACAAAGCAACAAAAATACTGAACGTATGACACTGAACTTAATCTATAAATAATGAATATAATTTACGTAACTTAATTAATAAATAAAAACTAATAAATTCTTGAATTAAAAGTACAGGCCTAATAAAAACGAATTAACAATCCCAACATCCTGCACAACTTTGAACGACGTTATGTAAACCTAATATGGACAGAAATGAAGTGTTAATGTTTATGTGACAATGAATTCAAGATTTACTCACCATCGCGCCCAACCTAGAAATTCAACGAAAGAATCATTGTTATACTTTTAATTATATACTAATACTTATCTGAAATGTAGTCCATTAAAGATCCGTAGAATAGGTTATGTTGCAGTGTTGTATTGTTGAATTTCTTTAAAACTACATCAAAACTAATAAAAATTAATTGTTTTGGCACACTAAACTTTGTTTATAACACGAACACATCGGATTGTTTTATTATAATTAATTCTCTATTCAAACATTCGCGACACCAAAAATAATTCGACATATTTTCCATATCATTTCCTACTGAAACTATTGACATTTGTCATTGTCACCTACAAAATAAAGCTTCCAAAGGGGGCATAATTTACAAAAGGCGAAATTATGAACATTGCCATGGTTGTGAACTAAGATCAACTTGATTCATTTATCATCGGTCTTTAACCTTGGCAGAAGCTGTCAGTTAGGGTATGATTTGAAAAGACATGCCGATTGGTGCAAACGAGTGATTGGGAAACGAAAAAAGCAGTTAATTTTCGGTTAAAAAAAAATTATGATTAAAATTGAGACGGGCTGGATAGGTAAAAAAAACTACGAGCAAGGTTCAGTGTGCGGATTTGGAGATTTTGATAAGAATGTCAATATCGAAAATAAAATTAAAAGAAGTATTGAATCCAACATTGAGTGTTTGCATTTTTCTTCATTTTGATATATCAACTTGCATTTCATGGTTGAAGATTTTACACTAGCAATGAGGCATTGGGAGCGGTTTTATCACATGGGGTAATAGGTAAAGACAGGCGAATAGGGTATGCAAGTAGAAGTTTAAATAAGTCGGAATGAAGATACTGCACAATAGAAAAAGAGTTGCTCGCTATTGTGTGGGCCGCCAGAAACTTCAGGTGTTATTTACAAGGTAGAGCTTTTACGGCTTACACCGACTACAAGCCCATGAAAGGCGTAACCAATGTAACAGATCCAACTTCAAGACTAGTCAGGTTTCACCATAAACTCTCCGGGTTTGATTATAAAATTGAATACAAGCCTGGGAAATTTAATACCAATGCAAACGCGCTTAGTAGAATACCTGCCCACTAAACCAAACAAACCCCAGTTGGATCATTGTCGAAGCTCAGGTACATCAACCAGCTCGACTCGAACCAAAGAGAATTAACGAAAACCGTAAATGATTTACTTGATATGGCTACTGGAGAAATAAGCACGAGACAACACATCCAAGAAGTGGTGACCACAATTAGTTTACAGGTATTACATATAGAAAAAAAATATGTACTTATATTTACAGATATAGGACATAAGAGTAATAGTACCAAAAAATATTGTTACGAGCGTGGCCTGAGTTCGTTATTTTAAACACAATATTTCGGAAATAATTCAAAAGTTCTTTCTTTATTAAACTTTACCGTTTACTCTCACAAATTCACAAATAATTATCAAATCAATTTATTATAGTTATCGCTAGAACTGTACTTCTAATAATCGCAATCACAATAGTTTACTTCGTTCACTTCACTGTCTGAAATAAGACTCGCAAACTGGATGTGAGTAGCGCCATATTTATACTCCACAAATTATACTAGAACCTTCATGAATATTCCGTTTTCCGAACCCAAGTTTTACTAAGACATCACTAGCCTAAAGTTGCTTCCATTTCCAACAGATGTCGCTTGTGTCACTTTGTGGAACGTAACACTGCCCCTTTCTTAAAATTGTTCGTCCCGAACAACAGGTGATCCACGGTCTTCATGCTCGCCGTATTTAAACAAACGATCCAGGTGAACGATTTTCCGTTTGCCTATTGTACCACGCTGAATCCTGTATACCATGTTATTATTTCTAGTTACCGACTGTGGTCGTAATTTTGGAAAACGTCTCATGGTCGCGTGAACATCAGCTAGACGTTTTCTGAGCTCGGTTGCGTAGTCTTCTGGTAACTTTTGTTCGGCTCTGGGTATACCAAACTTGAGGTGGCTAAGTGAGCACATCTCCCTTCCGAGTATGACCTTCGCCCGGTTTTCTCCGGTCGAATTATAGACAGCTGATATATATAAGCCATTAAAAATACAGGCATATGTCGATCCCAATAGCGCTGATTATAGTTGACTACCTTTCTTAGATTTTCGATTAATGTTCTGTTGAAGCACGCGTCCATGGTTTTAGTTTTCCTTCGTCTCTTATCATCCTCACCGTCCTTAATTTTCTTGCCATTTTTATCGCCATTGTCATGGTTATCATTACCACCTTTGCCCTTCTTATCATCACCTTTGTCTATACCTTTTCCGCTCTTCATTATACCCTTACCATCGTCATTATCAGCATACTTAGACCATTTACTTTTCGTCTTTTCTTTTTTTCATTGTCCTCGTCTTTGGATTTCTTTTCTTTCTCCTTTTTATTTTTATCACCGTAGTCATCATCGTCTTTGGATATCTTTTCTTTCTTCTTTCGACTGTCGTTATCGTCATCGTAGTCATCGTCATATTTTTCTTCCATCAGTCCGCCATGTATCCATTCAGGATTGCATGGACGTTGTGAAAAGGCTTCTGCATTTTCGTGAATACCGCCTTTGTGGTATGGGATCTCAAAGTGATGAGGTTGCATTCTAGTCTCTCCACAAAAAGCTTGCTCTCTAGTTCGCCATCTTCTCCCGTCTTCTTCTGATAATGGCATTCGTCCTCGTTTCATACAGTCATTTTGAAAGTGACCCAGTCTACTACATTTCCAGCATCGAAGGAGACCACGCGAAGGAGTGCTCTCTGATGACGGAATTTTGCTGCGAGTCTGCTGCCTAGCTCGATATCTTTGCCCTTCTTCTAACGCTTCCATTCGTCGGCGTTTTCTGCAGTCCCGTTGGAGGTGTCCCGGTCTACTACAATTCCAGCATAGAAGAATACCACGTGAAGGAGTGTTCTGAGATGACTGTATTCTATTGCAAGTACATTCACCCACCGAAGTTTCTCTCGCTCGTACTGTACTCGGAGAAGCTTGTCAGATTCATATGTTAATGCATAGGCTAGTGCTTCTGCTGTTGATTTCTTTCCTGCTAGCCTTAACGCTTGTTGTAAATTCTGATCTGCAATAGCGTTCAGAAATGCTTCTGTTGCCACTTCATTAAGGAAGTCGAATTTACACTAGACTATGAAAAATAAGCTAATCTTTCCACATCAGCCTGCAGTTGGTGTAGTGACTCTCCATGCTTTTGAGTCCTTTTGCGTAACTGCAGGCTATAAACTTGCTGCATGTGCTCATCTCCATAACGTAATTCTATCGCCTGTACTAGTGAAATGTAATCACGCTGCTTTTCAATCTGTATAGCTTGTAATAACTCTGACGCAGGACCGCGCAGTGCTAATTCGAAAGCTGTAGCTTTGTCTGCATCGCTCCGTCCATTTACTTCGAAAGCTGCCTCGAATTGTCTCTTGAAAATATGCCACGAACTTTGTCCATCAAATTTTGGAGGTTTCATTCTGCCTGTACCGGATATTTCAATTCCTTCGTGTCGACGTTGTCGATACTTTATGCTCCCCAAATCTGCTTTAAAGTTATCAAGCTGCTCCGTGACATTTTGTTGTACTTCCGACACTTCTTGTTTAACTTCCAACACTTCTTGCTGAACTTCCAACACTTCCTGCTGGATTTCTTCAATTTTCACATTTTGTGTGTCTAATGAATTTTTCAGAAAATTCTTCTGTTCCGCCAAACAAGTTTGTAGACAATTCTGTAAAGAAATATTTTGTTCATCCCAACGGGATTCCAGAGAATTCTCTTGTTCATCCAAACGGGTTTCCAGAGAATTCTTTTGTTCCTCAAAAGCATTCTTTTGTTCCTCAAAAGCATTCTTTTGTTCCTCCATAGATTTCTTCTGCTCATCTAAACGTGATTCCAGAGAATTCTTTTGTTCCTCAAAAGCATTCTTTTATTCCTCAAAAGCATTCTTTTGTTCCTCCAGAGATTTCTTCTACTCATCTGAGCGGAATTCCAGAGAATTGTTTTGTTTCTCAAGAGCATTCTACACCTGCAGGGTTCTTCCTCGAAAACGTATGTCTCAGGATTCTTTTCTTCCTCTATCAAAGCTTGTCTAAGTCGCTCGACTAGAACATTCTTTAGACCTGTCGTTTGCAATGACTGCTTCACTATTTCAGGATAAGGGCCAGTCTAGCTGACTATATAGCCGTAAAGAGGAAATATGAGGGCCTACGGATCACAGATCGAGGCAAATAAATTCTAACAAAAGGAAAAAAAGATAAATGGAAATAAAAATTCATTTTTTTTTCTATTATTATAAAAATAAAATTATTTGTTTAATTATTCAATCTTTTTCTTAAAATTTTAGCCTTATTTTTGTTTTTGTTTTTTTTTTGTATATGCAATTGTAATCCCTTCCTTGAAGATTAGCCATTATTCGTGAAATGGGTTCTGTCTATTATTATGTACGGTTACTCTTCTTTTACCGATTTGTATGACTGTGTTAACAGGCGTAACAGCTTGTACCACGAGGTATGGTCCTAGCGATATCTGGGAAAGCTTGTGTTTTTTAGCGGGATTTTTTAGCAATACTTTATCTCCAGCTTTGAATGTTACCGGACGTGAGTTCCTATCATAGTACGCTTTCGACTTTTCCTTGGCATTCAGCAAATTATTTCAGGCGATAGCTTATGCCTTTTGTATTTTGTACCCAGAAGGTGATAGTAACTCTCGTGGTTATAAATGGGCTCTGGCTCTCTTTTAAGATTAGAGGGAACATCTGCTGTGAATCCGAACAGACAGTCCATTGGCGTGAGCTTAGTGCCTTCATGTGGGCTGTTATTGTATATAAAAGCCGCGGTTCTCAGGAATCGATCCCAAGCCTTTGGATTTTCGGATACAATAGCTCTTAAGTATTCTACTAGGTGTCTCTGTGTTCGTTCCAGTGCGGCGTTGGATTGCGGATGATAAGCGGAAATTTGATTTTTTTCACTTTTAGAAGTTTACAGACACGCTTAAAAAGATCGTTTAAGAAATTGGAGCCCTGATCAGTTACTAATATTTTAGGAATGCGGTAGCGAGTAATTATTTCGTCAAAAAATATTCCTGCTGCCGTTTCCGCTTCGCCATTTGGCAAGGCATAACATTTCGTTAGATTGTCTTGGAAAGTAAAAATGTACTTATTTCCCGAATGGGTTTCTTCAAGGGGACCTACTATATCCAAATATACTTTTTCGAATGGCATTAGGGCAGTATCTCTTATGACCATTGGCATACGATACTCTGGGCTAGCCTTCATTTTTTGGTATTTAGGGCACTTTCGAATATATTTCCTGATGGAACTGAGCATATTTCTCCACTTATCTTTTTTCTTTATTTTGTTATAAGTTTTCATTACTCCTTTAAAATTGTCTCGATTTCCTCAGGGTCTGAGATATTTTCTGGTAGTGTATGCTGGGAATTTATTAGATTTGGGTTCCAGGTTGATTCGCCGTGTTCAGATGCACTGCTTTCGAATTTGCTGCTATCAGTTGAGTCAATTTCGACTAATTCATTTTGGAGGTTCCGTGGATATTTTTGAACTTTATTGGGAGTTTCTGGGTTTTGATTTTCCTCTTCAATATTATTTTGTGCCTCCCTTATTTGAGCTCTCGTAACAGCACGACAATGTTTTTGTTTAGGCTTTGAGGGTGTTGGAGAACTAGAATCATTTTCGTGTATGTCGGAATCGGCTCGGTGATGTACCTGAGCTTCCACAATGAATGAATTGGGGTTTGCCTGATTAACTCGGCAGGTATTCGACTAAGCGCGTCTGCATTAGTGTTATATTTTCAGGCTTATATTCAATTATATAGTCAAACTCTGAGAGTTTATGGTGAAACCTGACTAATCTCGATGTCGGGTCTTTCACATTGAATATGCCTTTCAAGGGCTTGTGGTCTGTGTAAACCGTAAAAGCTCCACCTTGTAAATAACACCTGAAGTTCCTGGTGGCCCATACAATAGCGAGCAACTTTTTTCTATTGGGGAGTATCTTTGTTCCGCCTTATTTAAACTTCTACTTGCATACGATATTGACCGGTCTTTACCTATTGCCCCTTGTGATGAAACAGCTCCCAATGCGTCGTTACTAGCATCTGTTGTTAGATTAAAAGGTTGGGTAAAATCTGAATATTTGAGTAGAGGCGGATGTATAAGAAACTTTTTAATTTCATTGAAAGAGTCCAATTAAATTTGACGTCTTTCCGTAATAGATTTGTTATTGGCCTGACTATCTTTGAGAAATTAGGGATGAACTTGCGATAGTGGGTTACCAATCCCAGAAACGATTGGGTTTGTCTCACAGTTCGGGATTGAGGAAAATTTTGCACACAGCCTGTCTTACTAGGATCTGGGCGTGCTCTTTCATTTGAGCATTTGTGTCCGAGGTATATTACTTCTCGGCGAAGGAACTGACACTTTTCGGGTTGTAATTTAAGATAGTGGGCTCGAAGGCTGTCGAATACTTTAGCCAGTTTCTCGATATGATCATGTAAATTTTTTCCATATATTATAATATCATCGCGATAGACAAAGCGTTCTAATCCTTGGAGACCCGTTAGAATGTAATTCATCAGGCGTTGAAAAGTCGCAGGTGCGCCTTTCAACCCAAATGGCATTCTCTTAAATTCATAATGCCTGTAAGCGGTACTAAATGCAGTTTTTGGTCTATCCCTTGGGTCAACCAGTAGTTGATGGTATCCGCTTGCAAGGTCAAGTGTAGTAAAATACCGCGAATGCCCGAGTTGATCCAGTATGTCCTCTATCCTGGGTAATGGAAAGGCATCCCCTATTGATTTCCCGTTAAGTTTACGGAAATCTACTACCACTCGCCAGCGTCTATTGCCATCAGGCCCGGCTTTCTTCGGGACTACCAGCAACGGAAAATTCCACGGGTTTTTACTTATTTGGATTATGTCATTCTCTATCATATCCTTGATCTGCTCATTTATTACAGCCCGGTGCGTTTTTGGAAGTCTATACATCTTTTGATTTATGGGCGGTTGATTGTGCAAAATGGGGATGGTATGTTTTATGGTATTAGTGCATGTTAGTTTATCTCCTTTTAGATGAAAAAGATCATTATATTTATAACATAACTCAAGAATTGATTTTTCCTCTTCGTGATTTAAATTTTCATCCAACAGTAATTCTTTACGTAAAGCCACAAGTCTGTCTGGGTTATAGCTTTTAATATGGCTTACGTTGTTATGGAACTATGATGAGTGATTTGCTTGGGACGTAAAGCCCCGACTATCAGCATGAGCTGACAGATCACTCGACGGACAGCGTTGACTGCAGGGCGGCACGCTAGTGCGCCTCAACTGTTGGCGGAAAGTGTGGGGGGGTTCCTCAAAAGACCTGACGCTGCCGTCAGCCATAATCAAAAAAATTCGTGCCTACCTAACACAAAAAGCCGGCACGCATTCGGACCTGAAGGGACCCTTACGTCACTTACCTGTATGCAAAAGAAGGCGCAGATTTTCTGCCTTCCTTGCCCGCCTCATCCTCCCATCAGACTCTGAGGGGCATAATTCTTCAGAGTCCCTAGTTGACCTGTAAAAGAGAGAGAGAGAGAGAGACTAGGCGAGCCTAGACGGCCTTCATTCCATGAGAGAGGGTTTCAGGATGGTGAAGGAAGAATTAAAATATCAGACTTTCATATTTACGTTATAATTTCAGAGAAAAAATATCCACACTTCAAGGTAAGTACATATATATAAGCCCCTGGCTTAGTATACCATTAACCATAAATATATATATAAAAGTATAGGGTTGAGCGGAATATATGCGTGTAATCTATGAAAATTTGGAATTCAGGTAAGGATATCCTTAAGTTATAAATATAAAGGTATTAGACTAGATTAGATTCGTAGAGGGGTATGTAGGCGTCAGCCTCGCAATCACCGCGACCTAAAAGATCTATTGTGAGTCCCCTTTGAATTTATTCCCTTCCTAGGTTCAGACTGTTAATAAAGTCTAGGATCCTTCTGGGATTGAGGTTCCGTACGTAGTTAGGTGTAGGAAAAGCATGTTCGAGATGGAGTAGTCTCCGCCTGGTCAATGCTTCGCAGTTGCAGAGCAGGTGCTCCGAGGTTTCATGAGCATCCTGGCAAAAGCGGCAGGATGAAGTCTCAGCCAAGCCCATCTTGTTAAGGTGATACCTCAAGGGGCAATGGCCTGAGAAGAGTTCTGTAATTATTTTGAGCTCTGTTTTCTTGAGGAGTAATAGTTCTTTTGTTTTTCCTCCAGAGGTGTCGATAAACTTTTTTGCCTGACGAAGTCCTTTTAGTATAGGGATTTTTGTTTGTTCTCCCAGTTATTTAGGGCAGCCTTGAGGTAGCACTTTGTGGTGCCACAGAATGGCTCCGATCCGACAAAGGGAGTTTCCGCTCCTCTTTTGGCTAGGCCATCAGCAATTTCGTTGCCTTTATGGCCCTCATGTCCAGGTACCCACATGAGGATAACTTTGTTTCCTCTTGATAAATCTTTTAGGGTTTGTAGACACTCCCAGACTATCCCTGACTTGATGGTGTAGGACTTTAAGGCCTTGAGGGCAGCTTGACTGTCCGAGAGAATATTAATAGTTGAGCCATTTATGGCTCTTTTAATGCAGGTATTGGCGCATTCTTCTATGGCCAATACCTCGGCCTGGAATACGGTAGGGGTAGAGCCCAGGGCCTTTGATATATGGCATCTGGGGCCGTATACGCCCAGTCCGACTCCACCGTTCATTTTTGAACCGTCTGTGTACCACACCATCGATCCTTGTTGAAAGGACGGTTTAGTGGAACGCCATTGCTGTCGGTTTCCCAAAACCACATCGAATGGTCTTACAAAATCCACCTTGGGTGTGATTATATCAGATATTGTCGTCACTTGCTCAAAGCGTATCTGTTTTAAGATACTTAAATGACCAACCAGATTCCCTGGTTTTAACTGTTTCTCCTTTTGCAGTCTAATAGCACTGGAGATTGCTTCCTTTTTCACCTGCAGATGTAGGGGTGGAAGGTTTAGTAAGGCTTCCATAGCTGCTGTAGGACAGGTCCTCATGGCACCAGTTATTCCTAGACAGGCAAGCCGTTGTGTTTTTTGAAACAGAGCCTCAGCCTTCTTTTCATTAGTTTTTGGCCACCATGCGAGGGCCGCATAGGTGACCATGGGTCTAACAACCGTGGTGTACATCCAGTACATCATTTTTGGCTTCAGACCCCATGTTCTGCCAATGAAGCTATGGCACGTGTAGAGAGATCCTATCGCTCTTTCCGTCACTCTAGACATATGCGAATTCCAGGAAAGTTTCTTATCTAAGGTGACCCCCAGATATTTGACTTCTTCTGAAAATATCAATTCCGTGTTATCGAGAAGAGGAGCCTTTAGTGAAAGCTTTGATCTTCTCGTGAACGGAACGATAACCGTTTTGTTTGGGTTTACACTGAGGCCTTTGGTTAAGCACCAAGTGCGGACTTTAGAAAGGGCTTTTTGCATGAGGTCGGATATGACTTGGTCATGCTTGCCCCGTATCGTGACTACTAGGTCATCCGCGTAGCCTTGTACGGTAAAACCCGAACTGGTCAGCTTCTCTAGGAGATCATCAATCACGATCGACCATAGGAGTGGTATAATACTAAGTTGAATATATATAGGTATATCATACATGTTTCAAAACTAAAGTCTATTATCACACTTCTTGTGTTACCTTATTGACATTGTGGCGTCAGTGTTTGAAAAATTAATACTCACAATCTAATTGTGTTTTTGAAAAAAACCAGTAAACTTTTTTGTTGCAAATTGTTGAGATATGAGATATGTTCTACCATCGTTTATTAATTATATTTCAACAACATTTTTCTTATTAGTTCACAAAGAAAAATGTCTGCTAATGTCAGCAAATGAAAGACATGTATACGTCTAACTATCTTAATCAATTGAAAATCTCATTCGTTCCAATGAATTAAAGCTATGTATATGGAGAAATATTAGTAAATCAAATATATATATATGCGTCTACAAACCTCCCAAGGAGCCAAAACTCATACGTATGTAAAAAAAAAATTCAATATATAGATAAAGAATAACAAAGAATACTCACAGTTACTCCACGGCATGATGAAGCGCTTCAGCACCCGCTGTTTGGATAAAAAAAAATTTACGATTGCCCGGCGGCACTCGTATTTACTCTAAAAAGAAATGTTTCTCCACTGTGACTTTAGCTGGAATTCGTTAGAACTTGAGATCTTGTATTCTTTTTGGAATCTATATCCACTTTCTTAGTAAATTAGTGACATGAGGCCGTTTTTTTTTTTTTTTTTTTTTTTTTAAGAATGCAAAATTTTTGTAACTAATAGAAATATAAAAATAATTTACGTAGATGCCATTCAGTACATGGATTCCACGGCATTATCTATGTAAATCACAGCACGGCATAGCAAATTATTTCGAAGCCCGTTCGAAATATGTTGCTGCAGTCCTATATCTGCATGCGTATCCTATTAACACGATTAAGCTATGTTGATGATGTCTTCCACGATCGTGGGCGAGATATTAGATTTTTGTTCTACAAACCATTGTTGTCCTTTTATAATTATAAAGGTTGAAGAAAGGTCACACTTCTATTCTCGTAGGGATTTGTGCTCATCAAATTCTCTCCTCCATTATGTGAAAACACTAATGATCGATAATTTCTTGAATTCAATTCGACATCTGTCCTCTGGTCAACGAGGAAACTTCACTTCCAAGTTACTAGTTGATTTGAGAAAACTTCTGCACGTTTAAGATCAATTAGAAGGTTAAATTTAATTTACATTTCGTTAGCTTTATCTTGTTTGAACGCCTGCCACCATTGGTTTCGTGTTGTTTGTGTAGCACAACACAATTGTAGATATTTTTGACGATTGCTTTTCCTTATGAATTTTTGATGCACTTTTAGATAGATTAGCTCTTAAATTATAATAAGCACCCACTATAAATGTTTGTGATTCGAGGTAAAGTTGATAGAAATCATATATATATATATCTTGTTATAAGACCCACAGATAAGCGTACTGTAGTTTATCAGGTAATCTCCTAAAAATTTTTACGTATCTCATTTAGCCTAGTGGAATTTATGCAAAAATATTACCTTTTTGGGCTGGATGGCTGAGAGAATTTTTGATATAAAAAGTTTCCTTTGGATGTATTTTCACACGCGTACTTCTTTCGAGCGAAACGACAGGAAAAATGGTCTTCTTCTTCCTTGTCACCACTGACGTGTCACACCGAGACCGAGGAACCGCATTTCTCTCGATCCGGGTGTGTTCATTTTTTTATGCTTGACGCAGCCGGCCTACACGCTTCAGTACGTGTAGCATATTCCTATATGCAATACGCTACGACCATAACAACGTTTATTGAATATGGATTGGAGCTGAAATATGTCTTATCACTTTTGAAGTTGTATTCTGTTTTGTTATGTGCACGAGGGAAGGTGGATCACCTTCTTTCTGATTACTTTGGGTATTTATATCGTCCAAAGGTATATTGAGAGGTTTAAAATTATAATGACTACTTGGAACTAAAGTAAAGTTTAATTTTCTTAGGAATGCGGGTTCTGTGTTTATGTTTAGAACATATAATGGTATAAAACTTTTGTGAGGACTAACTAAGCAATTTGCGACAAATACTCCTTCTTTTATCTCTTGAGACATACAGATCATTTCTTGGTTCAATTGTAATGGTATGCTCAGTACAATTTGAGATCGAGGAGGTATTCTATGGGATCGCTGAAGATCAACTTCGTATTGCCTACCTTCATCTTCATTTAAGGTGCTTGAAATGTCTCCCATTTGGGATAAGGAGTTTTTATTATCGGGTGCCCCTGAAACGGTAGTAGATTTAAATTGTTCCTTTAATTGATGCCTCGGTAGTTCATCTCCATCTTCTGTGGATGTTACGAGAGGTACCGTGAATTCGATAGGGTTGGTTTCCGTGCGAGAAAACCGGAGCAATTTGTTAGGCCCTTCTATATTGCAATTTTTTGCAAGAAAGTCATTACCTAACAGCCCATCATGAGAAATTTGGGCGTTATCTTCTACAACCTGTAGATTGCACGGGATACTGCGGCTTAGTAAAAAGTTGCCTTGGCAGTTCCCCAGTGTTTTTCCTTCTCCAAATGGAGTTTTTAAAGTTACATTTTGATTTCGTTTTATCCGTTTTGGTGTGCTTCCTGTTTGATTATGCTTACTTCAGCTCCAGTGTCTACTACCAGCCGAATGTCTGTATTTCCGCTTATATCTAATGGTAACTCTACCACTAATACGTTTTCCCTGATCTGCGGGTTTTTCAGCTGGGAGGACCCTAAAGTATTTTGCGATATTTTATTTAATGTCGAGCCGGGGCTTTTTCGGTCGACAGTGTGCCGTTTCCCGATTTTGTAGCTTCCCATCGTTGCTTCTGTTGACAAGTGGGCACTGTATGACCTCTTCTTCCACAAAACTTACACATCTCTTGACCGTTAATCTGTGTTCGTGATTTGGATTGCCCCACTGAGTGTTGTTGTTACTATTTAGGTGTTTCCGTGGTGCTTTGACATTTTGTTTACAATATTGGGCATCATGGCCCTTTGTTCTGCAGTTAATGCAGAAGGGAGTATTTTTACGTTTTAAACAATCATCATACGTATGTCCCTTGTGTTTGCAATAACTGCAGGTGATCCTACCTAAAAGTAATTTTTGCTCTCCGTATGGTTTCTTGTCTGGATATTGAGAAGAAAAATTCTGGAATGGAGGTGGACTTCTTAGGGATTCTCTTGCCATACTGGCTTGAGTAGAGCATCAATTATTTGTTTGATTTTTATCAGTATTAAATGATACTGAAGGTACCTTTAATGACTCCAGATTTGGAGGTATACCACACTCAGTTTTTATATTGGGTTTTTCTGTATCAGTTGTGTAGGGATATATAGAGGAGTTTATATTTTCTTGTATGGGATAACCATAAGCATTAGCAAAATTTGAGGTATTTGGTCTAAAGAAATGGTCCATTTTAAAAGAATTTGTAGGTTGAGGTAAGTAGTTTATTGGTTGTGGAATGAAAAAGAGACCCTGTTGCAACTTTTCCATATCTAATGCCTTTTGAGTGAGAGCCTCCAACGAGCTTTAATTTATTGTAAGTAAACAGGCGCTTAGATGGGGATTAGTTACACCACTCTTTACGAAAGCCATTGCAAAGTCCTCTATCTGATGCTTTACCACATTAAAACTTTCAGCACCGTATTTGCTTTGTGCTGCCTCGTCACATTGTACTAAAAGTCCTTTTAATCTAGTAGTAAATGAATTAAAAGATTCTTGGGGATATTGTCGGCAAGTGATTAGTTTGTTAATTAACTCATGATATGACTCACGAGGTAAGTAAATTCGATAAAGTAACTGCTCAACTTTTTCAAATTTCGTGAGTATACTGGATGCTATTAATTGATATGCATTTCCTCTCAATCTTGTTGGGAAAATATGCGTGAAGGTTCCATTTTCCTCCTCTACTAGACATTGTTGTACTTGCTTACAACAGCCTATGAAAGTTTGCAATTCTGTGAGGCTTGGAGAATTAATTTCTCCAGAGAACGAAGGCACCATTTGTGCAGTAAGTTTAACTACTTTCTCATAATTTACAGGCATTTTGTTTGTATTGTGTCGATGCTCAACCTGGGAATTATTTTGGGTATTTATATCTAGATTTGAAGTGGTTAACGATTTTTCGGGTATTATAACGTCTAGACTGTGAGTTCTTATGAGGAAGTTAACCAAACTGTGTCTTCCAAAACGTTTACCTGACCGATGTTCACGATACCAATTTATTCTTCTTTAGGGTGAACTTTGCTCTACTCTTGGGCTATTCGCAAGGCTTACGTTGTCGAATGAAAGTGAATTTATTGTTGCTTCAAAATCTGAGCAAGCAGGGCTTTGGTCAGATTTGTGCATGAAAGCAGAATTTTCTTGAAAAAGAGGTAGTTTAACTTACTTTATTTACATATATATATACTGGAATATTTAAAAAGAGAAAAAAAAAAGGAAAAAGACTGAAGATGTTTTTACACTGACGTTATTTAATGTGTATTGTATAGTAGTTTATCGAGTTAATAGTGAAGTTTTACCAATCGCTGAATTTGGATTGTTACTTACTTAGTGTTTAATGTCTGCAGTTTCAGAAACGTTTTGATGTCTGTCCAAGCCGATAAATTTCCTTGGAAGTATATTCCCTTATTTTTATTGTAGTTGTTGACTAGTTGTATTAAAACAAACAAATTAAGTCAGAAGTGCCCCAACGTCAGACTTTGACGTTAGTTTCAGTTTCACTTCTATGTGAGTTCGAGGATCAAGGTTTTTCAAGTATTGAATTAACTTCCTTGATCCTACCGGCTGCGCCAAATTGTTAAGTAGGAATATATCCTACTGAAACTTGTTGTGGTTTCTTTGCGAAGAAACCGTTTGACTTAATTTGCCGTAGTGCTTTTATTCTTCCCGGCAGCGACTGTAGTAGCTCTAATGTGAGAGTAGTTTCGTGGAGTAGCTTGTCAAAGCACAACTCCTGATATTATTATGGAGTAGCTTGTTAAAGCACAACTCCTGATATTATTATGGAGTAGCTTGTTAAAGCACAACTCCTAGTGTTATTATGGAGTAGCTTGTTAAAGCACAACTCCTGGCATTATTATGGAGTAGCTTGTTAAAGCTGTACGACTTACTCGACTCAAATCGACTGCTCTTTATTCTTCAATTTCTTTGCTTATTTATACAAGAGTAATCTTATTAATACGTAACTAAATGAAATACTTCCGACCCAACATTTTGTATATAATAGTAAAAAGTGTTAGATCATATGCATTTCATTTATTTCTGTTTATAAACAAATCGCGGCACTCGTCGCTTCCGTACATACACACATATTTTTCTCTGACTAGAATCGTACTGAACGTTCCGTCACTACATTATCGCATTTGTTGTTACATACATACGTACATACATAAATCTTGACAAACGCTAACCGCTTGTTGCTTGTTCATCGTGACATTCATGATTTACATACATACCCACATACATATCACTTTCTTCATATACAAATCGTGAACCATCATTTGGTCACCTGGGTTCTACCGCTGGCGCAAGGTTATCGTATTACAACGTGCGAATTTTTGCGCGCAGGGTATTGCGTCTCTCAATCTACCTTAGTTATTTCCTCAACTTGTTAAGTAATTGGGGAAGGTCAGTAACGAGTGGAATTATAATTTAATGAAAATCATTTAGGCATGTCTGTTCATTGAAAAATGATGAAAATATGTATGCTTGCGTTTGCTAGCATTTCTTTGATAATTATTGTAGGTATGAACTGCATATGTTACAATGTTCACTTAAAATTGTAGGTGGAGGTATGTATGTAACTTCGCGATCTTAACATTATAGTTGGGAAATAATTTTTGATTAGGAGATTAGTCCGTTATTATCACTAAAATGAACTGTGGAAGTGTGGTGAAATTCCATCAAAATCGGAGTTATTTTTCTTGAAATCATTGCCACGAAATTATTTCTCTTATTTCATAATTTTAGGTATTTATAACATTGAAAATAGCCAAGAAAAAGTTTTTGGAAGTACTTTTAAGTTAATCCTAACATTACTTTGGCTGAAAAGCGTCGAGATAAATAATTCAAATTTGAGAATTTCCAAAAAATATACTAATTATATCTCATTTTTGAGGCGCCTTGTGATTTTTGATTTTAAACATTATTTCATTAGCAAAATTTGAAGCGTTTATATTTCATTTGAGTAAATATTGCACAATATTGAATTAGAATTCCCTACTGCATATAATATAATTATACCTACATTACAGAAGATTAAAACCAAAGTCATCTTAATTTAGATGTTATAGTGAATTAGTGTTATACATTTCCGTAGAAATGTCACTTGCGTATTAATGTCATAAGGTTATATAGCCACTTCTTGATTTCGGATCTGATCAACAGATTGATTTATCGTAGACAAGGAGGTGAAATGGTCATTTAAACAATCAGGGTCGATCGAGCATATGTTCTCATCATTACCTGCCACCCCACAAAGCATATAGACTAGGGTTCAAGTTGGAGGCAAAGTATGATTTTTTGGTTTGCGTGATATTTTAGTATGACGAGATTTCAGACACTTTTTATCGATGTTGAGCTACAGGGTCCCATGAGACTTAATAGCGATGCAAAGGGAAATTTTTTCAGCACGAAAAGTGTTCTTGTAATATCCATTAACTATAGGCATACAAAAAATATTTTCTTTGTAATCAGAGGAGCAAGTCCATAGTAGAGTTGTAAAATTAAGTTGTTAAAAAAATCGATCTTTTCATCAACTGAATCCAGTAGGAGTACATCAGACCACGGAGCAGTCAGCATGGAGCATGTCAAAATTAATTTTATTATAATCACGATAATAAAATGAGTCAGCACAAAAAGAAGGATCAAAAGCCAACTGGTATGACAAATATAAGAAATCGTGATCAAAGTTAACCACTGGAGCCAACTGACAGTGCCGGAATTAGGAAAGTTTTGGAGGGGGGCAAAGACGTTAGTTACCGCCCCTCTAATAACGATCTTTATTTGGGCCAAATTTTATTACAGTTCCAGGGTATACTAGTCATCATATCATTATGATAGATGACCTAATTATACTGCATACCTTGGAACTAGAATCAGAATTTTTAAGAACAATTTGAATTTGAAATAAATTATTGTTAAATAAAAAGAATTTGAAATTTAAATATAAATTAAGATCCATTATAGATCTTAAATGTCGTTTGAATCTGTTGTAAAATAAAAGGAAAGTAAAAAATCGTATCATTACAACTACATTTTATTTTATACCAGAGACAGACTTGCAATTTCAATATTGGTATATTAATAATGCAATTATGTCAATTGCAATATATCATTTCAGAGACACAGTTGCTGTTTACGATACTAAGAATTTAATTAAAGAACTTACATTTAATTTATCACTTGATTTATCATTCGACTTAGCAAAGTTCCGCGCACTTACAAAACGCGAGTAAATATTGTGAAATTACATGTCTATATGAAAAATAAAAACGAAATAGAACCTTCAATTTGACAAAAGTGTCAAATATTTAATTTCAGAAAAAGTTGTAGCTAACATTGCAGTATTAAATTCGGTTCTAAAGGGTTCGTGTATTAAATGATTATGGTTTATAACTAGGGTCATATTGCAATAAACTCTTATACCGCGTACGTTTTTCGCAATTTCAATATTGAGCGCCAATGTACTACATACTGAGTATAACCGAGTGTATACCGAGCTGTTTCTCAATATATAGAGTTGAGCGCAATATGCAATATTGAAATTGCAAATATCCGATATTATTAACACAATGATAACAAATTAACAATTTTAAATTAGATTAGAGATTAATTTTTCATTTTTGCTGCTTTACAATATGAATCTTCTCTGCTAAAACTACTAAAAATTGAGACGGTTTCAAAAAAACTCTGGGTAGGAACTCTGGCGAACTGTCGTTCAAGTTGAAAGGATTTATCTGATTTTTTACTCAGATTGAAAGACCGTAACTTCGCCTAAAATTGGCTAAATTTAGCTGGCATAAAAATAATTTTCTGGTAACTCTGTGTGTTCTGCCCGTAGTTAGAGCGAACACGCAAATAATGAAGAAATGTGATGAAAGTTATAACCCTGGTTCAAAGTAAGTATTTTCGTAGTTTAATTCTTCGGTTCACCAAGTTTACTACACTGTAACTCGCACTCCAACTAGATTTTTTAAAATTCAATAAATGTTATAATTTGTAATTAATATATAATATATATATGCCTGATAATATTATATCAAAACCACAATTATAATTCAAATTTATCTGCAAAGCTAAATTTAATATTGAATAAATGTGAAAGAATAAGTAAGATTAAATTAAATTTATGTTTAGAAAATTTTATTGTATCTGACATTGTACTCACCAGCTCAGTATTAGGCACTAGATCAAATTGGTTTTCTAATTGAAGGAAGTTTGGAATTGGACCATTCTTTATTACAGTGGATATCCAGAAAAAAGTGAGGTTATTAATTCTAACTGCAGTCGATACCCACAGAAAGAATCCTTATTCGGTCGAGACCCGTAATAAAGTGGTTTTATTAGTAAATTTCTTATTCGGTCGATACCCGCAATAAGAATCTTTATTCGGTCGAGACCCTTAATAACGCGGTTTAAATTAGTAAATTTCTTATTCGGTCGATACCCGCAATAAGAATCTTTATTGGGTCGAGACCCGTAATAAAGTGGTTTACGTTAGTAAATTTCTTATTCGGTCGATACCCGCAAAAAGAATCTTTATTCGGTCGAGACCCATAATAAAGTGGTTTATGTTAGTAAATTTCTTATTCGGCCGATGCCCGCAATAAGAATCTTTATTCGGTCGAGACCCGTAGTAAAGTGGTTTATGTTAGTAAATTTCTTATTCGGTCGATACCCGCAATAAGAATCTTTATTCGGTCGAGACCCGTAATAAAGTGGTTTATGTTAGTAAATTTCTTATTCGGCCGATGCCCGCAATAAGAATCTTTATTCGGTCGAGACCTGTAGTAAAGTGGTTTATGTTAGTAAATTTCTTATTCGGTCGATACCCGCAATAAGAATCTTTATTCGGTCGAGACCCGTAATAAAGTGATTTATGTTAGTAAATTTCTTATTCGGTCGATACCCGCAATAAGAATCTTTAATTTAATCACTACTCCAAATAAAATCCTTAATCTAGTCGATACCCAGAATAAAAATAATTATATGAACTGTCAATTAAATAAAGTATTTAAACTGTTAGTGAAATTTATAGCACCTGGAAATCACACTGAGAAATGTTAATAAAATTTAAAGCACTTGGAAATTACACTAGGAATTAGAATACCAACTTGATCACTGCACTGCCAAACTGCAAAAGAGAACGAGTCAAGTCAGATTCTGATTTATATAGCCATGGGTTGCTCATGGTACCAAAGAACGGCATTCAAAGGCGCATGGCATATTGGCATAGCAGCTGCACTTCGTTTTCTATTGTTTAAAATGCAACAAAAGAAAGAAAAAAAAAGAAAAAAAAACTTGTTTGTAAATTCTATTCAGTCAGAAATATTCGTTGCCAACTGAATTTTTTCTAAATAGATTTTTAGCTTCAACTTACCAAGTGCAAATGCATTGTACTACCCGTGTACAGTTGTTTTTGGCTGGCTCACTTCACTGCAGCGTTGATAATTTGAACTTTTGATGATAATTTGCTTTAGATCGATAAAAAAAATTACCATGCGTGAATGCAATGTACTGCCCGTGGACAGTTATCTGGCTCATGTCTCAGCGAAATTGTTACAATTTAGATCCAAAAATATTTGTTTCTTTAGGTCGGTATATACATGTGTCAACCTGTAATTTCGCTAATATTCAGGATTCTTATGAATCCTGAACATACTGCCTTCCGTTGAAAGGATGGAATTCCTTTCAAGAATTAAACGCCAATTATGATCAATCTATTAAAATTTAGGTAAAATGAATTTTTAATGCAATGAGCCTAGCTGCCAGATTAATGGTTGATCAGGATGACTTTGTAGCAAGAATGAAATTTTGATCATTTTTTTTTGTTTTTTTTTTATTATATGTGCATACATAAGTCTCTACACAATTGGTATGATTTTGATTGAATACCGGGGAGTATGAGGTTTTGAATTTTTCCCATAAATATGAAAATTTTGTTATCGAGTTTAACGGTCCTCATGATAACTTTGTGGCAAGAACCTTTTAACATTCTTGTGAGGAATTTTTTGTATATTTGTTTGATTTTTTTGAATGTGCATAATTACGTGTATGCAATTGTTATAAATGCACTTCACTTTCGATTCTTGGTACCAATGATGATAAATTTGATTGAGCTTTTCTCTCGGGTATGAGAATTCCAATATTGTGGTTGAAAGAAGACAAAATATATGTATATTCAAATGGAATAAATACAAAGTAGCCTTTTGGATTATTTAACACATATTGAGATATGTTGTGCTTATAAAAAAAAAATTAGAACGTTATTTAGGTTAAAAGAAGGATGGCTAATTTTGTAATTGGTCGTTTTAGCAATTCATTCGATAATTCGTCCTAATACCCAACCACATGCTGGTATATATCAGATTTCTTAATGACAGTCCAATCTCCTATTCTAGGACTGGAGATTGGATTTTTCCAAGTTGGTCTGTTTGAAATGGATTGTTGAAAAAACATTGCATATTTAGGCGAGGCATATGTTGCCTTTTTTCTGCCCTTGTGGTATGCAAATTTATTTCTTATGTGGACAGAACCAATTGCAGACCTACATGCAATGTTTTCGTGAGCATTATTTATTAATCTTGTCAAGTTACTTTCTTTTGGCAAGATTATTGGGTGCTCTTGTTCGTTGAATCGACTAAAATTCGTACAAGATTCCCCTAAGCTGGAAATTTCATTATAAAAGGGCAAACGAGCTTGATGTTGGCCGTTGTCGTTTTTATAATGAGTTTTTTTATGATAATCTTCACAATGTCGATCTGTTTTATACAATTTTCTTCCTGGAATGACTTCTTCGGTCTCTCGAAATCGTAGCTAAAGTTCATTCAGGGAAGACTTTTCTTCGTATTGAGCGTTTTCTGTTAAAGTAGACGCTGTGGAGATTGTGGAAGTGCCTTTTAGATTCCCGAAAAGAATCCAACCGAGCGAACTATTTTGCGCGATTGGTGTTCCTGGAGGACCTTTTCGTAATCCTTCTAAGAGGATTTCTCCGTATACATCCGCTCCTGAGAGCAGGTCGATTTTTCCTGGCTTGAAAAAGTATGGATCGGCGAGTTGCAGATCACGTACATGAATCCATTCCTTGCTTGGAATGGTGGACGGAGGTAATATATCTGTGATAGTATTCACGATAAGGGCATTAATTGTGGTCGCTTTATTCGATGTTGAATAAGGGTGTATGTTAATTGTTGCTTGGTTTTTAACAAACGCAGCTTCTGACTGTCCTAAGCCAGTGATTTGTGTCGACGTGTTCACAATGTCCAATTGCAGCTTGCGTGCGGCGGCTTGTGTTATGAACGTGACCTGAGAGCCTGAGTCAATCAAGGCTCGTAGAGTAAACATGTTACCCTTTTTTGACGGAACTTTCACCAATGCTGTGACAAGCAAGGCTTGTGTAGTTTGTACTGATTGATTCGCGTGAAGCGTGTGAAGATTGGATGTGGAAGTTGAAGGTTGAACTTGTATATCTGGGTTGTCTGATGCTTTGATCAAACCCTGTGGAGTTGCGTTGTTCCTATGGAGTAAGGAATGATGCTTCCTTCCACATCGCTGGCACGTGAATTTGCTTGAGCAAAACTTCGAGTTGTGACCTTTTGAAAGGCAGTTAATGCACAAGTTGTTTGACGTGACAATTTTGAATCTTGAATCTACGTCTTGTTTAATAAATTTTGGACATTTGAATATCCGATGTTGCTCTTTGCACATTATACATCTGTCACCAGATGATGAAAAGTGAGTGGAACCTCTTGGAATTGGAGCTGGTTTGTTTACGGAATAAAGTTTTACTTCTGAAATTGCTTTTAGAGTTCGGAATCTCGTCTCTAGAAAAACTTTTAAAGATTCTAGGGTAGGAAGTTCATTTGTACTATTCACTTCTTGTTCCCATAAGCGATGCGTCTCAGCTGGTAAACATTGCACTAGCATGTAAATCGGGGTTGTATCCCATTGTTTAGTGGGGATGTCCAATGCTTCGAGTTCATAAATACATTCTGACGATTTGTCTAGCACAGTTTTTATTACCTTGGCTGACTCGTGTGTCGCTTTAGGTAGATTGAATAGAATTTTTAGCTGAGCATTAATTAATACTCGCTTATTGTCATACCTATTGAGCAATATCTTCCATGCGTTGTCGTAACTCGCATTGGTCATTGGAAGCTGACGCAACAAATGTTCTGCTTCTCCAGAAATATTTGATTTTAAATAATGCAATTTTTGTACTGGAGATAATGTAGAATTTGTATGCACCAGGGATTGGAATAGATCACGAATGACCTCCATGACTCAACGAGAACTTACATTTAATTTATCACTTGATTTGTCATTCGACTTAGAAAAGTTCCGCGCACTTACAAAACGCGAGTAAATATTGTGAAATTACATGTCTATATGAAAAATAAAAACGAAATAGAACCTTCAATTTGACAAAAGTGTCAAATATTTAATTTCAGAAAAAGTTGTAGCTAACATTGCAGTATTAAATTCGGTTCTAAAGGGTTCGTGTATTAAATGATTATGGTTTATAACTAGGGTCATATTGCAATAAACTGTTATACCGCGTACGTTTTTCGCAATTTCAATATTGAGCGCCAATGTACTACATACTGAGTATAACCGAGTGTATACCGAGCTGTTTCTCAATATATAGAGTTGAGCGCAATATGCAATATTGAAATTGCAAATATCCGGTATTATTAACACAATGATAACAAATTAACAATTTTAAATTATATTAGAGATTGGTTTTTTATTTTTGCTGCTTTTCAATATGAATCTTCTCTGCTAAAACTACTAAAAATTGAGACGGTTTCAAGAAAACTCTGGGTAGGAATTCTGGCAAACTGTCGTTCAAGTTGAAAGGATTTATCTGATTTTTTACTCAGATTGAAAGGCCGTAACTTCGCCTAAAATTGGCTAAATTAACTGGCATAAAAATAATTTTCTGGTAACTCTGTGTGTTCTGCCCGTAGTTAGAGCGAACACGCAAATAATGAAGAAATGTGATGAAAGTTATAACCCTGGCTCAAAATCAGTATTTTCGTAGTTTAATTCTTCGGTTCACCAAGTTTACTACACTGTAACTCGCACTCCAACTAGATTTTTTAAAATTCAATAAATGTTATAATTTGTAATTAATATATAATATATATATGCCTGATAATATTATATCAAAACCACAATTATAATTCAAATTTATCTGCAAAGCTAAATTTAATATTGAATAAATGTGAAAGAATAAGTAAGATTAAATTAAATTTATGTTTAGAAAATTTTATTGTATCTGACATTGTACTCACCAGCTCAGTATTAGGCACTAGATCAAATTGGTTTTCTAATTGAAGGAAGTTTGGAATTGGACCATTCTTTATTCCAGTGAATATCCAGAATAAAGTGAGGTTATTAATTCTAACTGCAGTCGATAGCCACAGAAAGAATCTTTATTCGGTCGAGACCCGTAATAAAGTGGTTTTATTAGTAAATTTCTTATTCGGTCGATACCCGCAATAAGAATCTTTATTCGGCCGGACCCGTAATAAAGTGGTTTAAATTAGTAAATTTCTTATTCGGTCGATATCCGCAATAAGAATCTTTATTCGGCCGAGACCCGTAATAAAGTGGTTTATGTTAGTAAATTTCTTATTCGGTCGATACCCGCAATAAGAATCTTTACTCGGTCGAGACCCGTAATAAAGTGGTTTATGTTAGTAAATTTCTTATTCGGTCGATACCCGCAATAAGAATCTTCATTCGGTCGAGACCCGTAATAAAGTGGTTTATGTTAGTAAATTTCTTATTCGGTCGATACCCGCAATAAGAATCTTTATTCGGTCGAGACCCGTAATAAAGTGGTTTATGTTAGTAAATTTCTTATTCGGTCGATACCCGCAATAAGAATCTTTATTCGGTCTAGACCCGTAATAAAGTGATTTATGTTAGTAAAATTCTTATTCGGTCGATACCCGCAATAAGAATCTTTATTCGGTCGAGACCCGTAATAAAGTGATTTATGTTAGTAAATTTCTTATTCGGTCGACACCCGCAATAAGAATCTTTAATTTAATCGCTACTCCAAATAAAATCCTTAATCTAGTCGATACCCAGAATAAAAATAATTATTTGAGCTGTCAATTAAATAAAGTATTTAAACTGTTAGTGAAATTTATTGCACTTGGAAATTACACTAGGAATTAGAATACCAACTTGATCACTGCACTGCCAAACTGCAAAAGAGAACGAGTCAAGTCAGATTCTGATTTATATAGCCATGGGTTGCTCATGGCACCAAAGAACGGCATTCAAAGGCGCATGGCATATTGGCATAGCAGCTGCACTTCGTTTTCTATTGTTTAAAATGCAACAAAAGAAAGAAAAAAAAAGAAAAAAAAACTTGTTTGTAAATTCTATTCAGTCAGAAATATTCGTTGCCTACTGAATTTTTCCAGCGTTGATAATTTGAACTTTTGATGATAATTTGCTTTAGATCGATAAAAAAAGTTACCATGCGTGAATGCAATGTACTGCCCGTGGACAGTTATCTGGCTCATGTCTCAGCGAAATTGTTACAATTTAGATCCTAAAATATTTGTTTCTTTAGGTCGGTATATACATGTGTCAACCTGCAATTCCGCTAATATTCAGGATTCTTATGAATCCTGAACACTGTGCTTGTACCTACTAGGTCTGTTCGATGAAAACACTGTGTACACCCAGAGCTACACCGAGCTAGACTATCTTGTTTTTTTAAAAACCTGGGCTACATCGGGCTTACACCAAAAGTTTCTCGGGGTAATGGTTTGACAGTTGTAACTTGAGAACTGTCTCGTGCAATTTGTTGATGATTGGGACATATAAATTACTTCTTGAGCAAAACTAAGCAAAAATTAGAAAAAAAAAGAAAGAGAAAAACAGCTAGAGCACATTTTATTTGTGTTCATCCATTTTATAAATAACTATTTACAATTAATTATCTTCAGGAGAACTGTCACAGAAATGTCATTACATTAGGTTTACGCGGTGTTTTAAAAACTTGTTCGATGAGTGCACAATACCCTGCGTAAATTTTGGGGAAAATTTACAGGATGTTTTCATCGAACAGTGTCTTATATTCGGGCTATGTTCGAGGTAGGATTGATGGATGATGGGGAACACAGGGTTGCCAGCCACATTCGTACATTTTTTGAATTTATTTCATATGATACAAAGGTACAAGTTGAGAATTTAGCGGAATTTTTAGTTTATTTAGCTCACAGAGGCTTACAGACTTGAATTTAATAGACAGTAAACTGATTCACTGTATAAGTATAAGCACAATTGAAAGTATGATATCAGCAAGGAAGTTTTTAGATTCCGACTGAAGTGTTAATTATGGTCTGAAAAAATTTTCCAATTCTTGTAATCAGATTTTTTCTAGTTCAGTTATGTGTTCAGAAGTCCGTCGTATTGCCGCTCCCTTAAAACCAGCGCCCCCGAGTGCCCCCCCATAGATCCGGCCCTGCCAAATGATTGTGGAACAATATCTTATTGCTATTAGTTACAGAGATATAATCCAATTGGGACGGATTGCTAGTATTGAAGAAGGTTGGCATATGATTAACAATTGTAGAGTCTAAAGTTTGTATGAGGTATAATAGGGCTCTAGGCTGATTGTGACTACTTAGGCTATCAGCATTAAAATCACCACCAAAAATAATATTCGAGTAACTACAACAGGGGTGGGAAATAGTTCTTTGAAATTCGATGAATGTAACCTCTTTAAAAAAGCATAAGTGGCAATATACGGCAGCTAGAATATACTTATCAACGCCAGTATTAACTTCCTAACATACAAATTCAAATGTTGCAACTGGTGAGGAGCAGGTTAAGACAGAAGTTATGAGCGAGTATTGTACATTAATTGCTACACTACCACCGATCCTATTCAGGTGATCATACCTATAGATAGAAAAACCAGGAATATATACAGCATTGTTGAGTATATAATCAGAAGCGCATGTATTATAATAGTATCAAAAATGTCATTAAGAAGATCAATTTTATTATATAAACTGCGCGCAATAAATTCGCAAATTTTGAACCCATCAGATTGTTTGGAAAAGATATTCAGAACAGCGCTCATTTTGCTGAAAGGAGACAGGGTATCACTCACCGCAGAACATATGTAGGCTACAGCAGAGTAACTCAGCAAAAATAAAAATTAGATCAAAACAAATATCAATGGATATCCCGATTATATTTAAAACTAAAAAAATATTAAATAAATTCAAGAATTCCAGAATGTGATACTAATTCTACGTTAAATAAAACTATATGAAAGAATAAGAAAATTACTAAATACTAAGAATTACAAGATCAAATATATACTTAATATGTACATAAAAATAGACAAAAAAAAGAATAAAAATTATACAATTTACATACCTATGTGCTCCATATCACACTAGCTGGGTAAGGCCAGTAATAAGCATCGCTTTATCCGATTCGGAATGGACCATAAACACCAAACCATCTCTTGTGACACAGAAGAAATTTTATTCATTCTTCTTAACTGCAGCGCTTTTTGAAAAATTTTGTTATTTTTCGATGTCAAATTCTCGCGGATTCGAATCTGATTCAGATCTGCTAGCGGTATATTACCATGTATTTTTAGCAATTTTAAAAATTTGTTACACTCAAGTGAGCAAGATAGACGCAAAACAATGGGTGGGCAAGCAGGCTTGATAGCATTAGAAATATCAGAAATTTTGATAACCACATCCCTGTAACGTGATCTCAACTAAAATTAATCCCTTCATGGTAATAATAATAGTGAAAATAACGTTACTGTAATCAAAATGGGACGTTTCATTCACTCATAATCATTCACCAAAATGGTGTATAGACCACGGTTGGGACCTGTTATGATAACAAAAGTCGTAGTTAAGAACTCTATGGAGGGACTATATTGAGAGTTTATCACATTCCAATTACCATTTATCACTGTAAAGTGATAGTTAGCAAGGGACAATTTCATCAGAGAGTCAACGAGGAACTTCATCCAGCCCTGTAAATCTATTGCTCAGATGGTCAGTGCAACAAATTGTAAGTGTTCAAACCAATATTTCCAGCCCACCTAAACAATCCCCAAGGCCTACTTCCACGGCAAGACCCTGTGAAGTATTCGCCGACAATTTTTGCAATAAAAACACAAATTCGCTCTTTGGTTGTGATATTTTCACCCGAATAGGTAAAATCAACAATTTTCTTCCGAAGTATAGGAAGCTCACCTCTATTAGGGTGAAACACAGTGCACATCTACAGTTCGCTTTTGGTTTATGTCAAAACAACTAAGATCGCTATAGCTAATGGCCCTCAATTGTAATTCTATTGTGAAATTATGGAGGAGATCTGCCCTTAATCTCTTCCTCCATGATCACAAACCAACTGTGATGTTCCTGTCTGAAGCCCATGTTCTCGATAAGCATACACTTGCATTCGAACAGAGTTATCCTTATCTCGGCACTGCCATCCTTGTTAAAAAGGATCTCAGCTTCAGCAAAGTAAGAGTTAGTGGACTCACCAACATGGAATCCACAACTATAACCCTCAATCTACAACAGATGACATGTTCAAAATTTCAAATCTAAACACTCTCACAAGATTATAAGCGGTGACCTTAACGCACGACATACTTTTTAGAACAACACACTGGCCAGTATCGCGGGGACATCTGTTGCCTACTGGCTCACAGACGGCCCCGCTAAACATGACCTTTTAGCGATTTTGCAAAACTCTCCCACATTTCCACGCTCGGTGTCTATTATTGACTTCTTCCTAGCGACATCTAACTTCGTGAACCTTCTTCCACAAATTTAAAATTATAGCTGTACTACCCATACTACGGAATCTGATCATATGGCCATCGACCTAACAATCACGCCTAACTCGCACTTCGACGTCCTCTATCAAAAGCTTTTCAAATAATGAAATCGTTTTACACATTGAACTCCTTCACCACAATTACAAATATAACGATCTTCCAGCTCATTCAAGCAGCTCTACAAAGAGAACTGAAAGGAATCAAAATTACGGCAGTGACCCAATTGAAAGAAAGGAAAGTCAAAAAAGTCAACAGAGCTTTCGTTGTCAGTTTCGATGGATTTTACAAATTTATAAAGTGAATAATACTGATTATAAACATATGCTTATTCCTTTTAAAAATCGGTACTAAGGGCTAAAACAAATCTGTTCTTCATGGTGATATTTATTAGTGATCAGCACGTTTTTATAACTCTAAATTTTCACGTCGAGGAATTTCCACTTTTTAGTGCAAATTACATAGCGATAAGCACTTAATTTTCCCAATCGAAAACCCTGTTGAAGTGCTCTTACTAGTGAGTAGGACGTTTTCGCCATCATCGTCGGCACTCTAAAAACCGACAATCTCTAAAGTTGTATTAAGAAAATCATAACGTTAAATAGATAACTACATATAATTATGGTGTCTGTAAATATTTTTATGCCACTAAGGAGTGCCTCTAACTACAGTTTTGAAATCACAAAATTAAAAAAAAAAAAATTACTCCTGTCGATTATGTCATTGAAATTGACTGATCTTATTCGTTTTGACAATGCAAAGGCCTATCGAAATATGCATCAAACTCTGGACACTACACATTAATGTTTGTCTAGCGACAACTCTAAAAGGAATCTTATTATTTATTTATTTATATGCCTTTAAAAATTTATTCATCGGTCGCATTCCACGCAAGCTATAATATGGCGAATAATCTGTCGAATTAAATGTCACTTAATAGTTCCAATGTCATCATTCCAGAACCACAGGGTGATAGGAGCAATCTAGATATTCCATCTTATTGTTGCCATATGCATCAATTTTCATGTCAGTCACTATATGGATAAATTCGTAGTAAAAATCACGACCTTATCATTATAGTCGGGAAATAATTTTTAATTAGGAGATTAGTCCGTTATTATCACTAAAATGAAGTGTGGAATTGTGGTGAAATTCCATCAAAATCGGCCATATTTTTCTTGAAATCATTACCACGAAATTATTTCTCTTATTTCATAATTTTAGGTGTTTATAACATTGAAAATAGCCAAGAAAAAGTTTATTTCATCAGCAAAATTTGAAGCGTTTATATTTCATTTGAGTAAATATTGCACAATATTGAATTAGAATTCCCTACTGTAAATAATATATTGTTACGAGCGTGGCCTTAATTCGTTATTTAAAACACAATATTTCAGATATAATTCAAAAGTTCTTTCTTTATTTAACTTTACTGTTTACTCTCACAAATTCACAAATAATTATCAAATCAACTCCTTATTTATCGCTAGTACTGTACTTCTAATTATCGCAATCCAAATAGTTTACTTCGTTCACTTCGCTGTCTGAAATAATACTCCGTCTCCTAGCTGTCAGAGCGTCGTATTTATACTCTACGAATTATCCTAGAACCTTCCTGAATATGCCGTTCTCCGAACCCAAAGTTTACTAAGATGACACTAACCTAAAGTTGCTTCCATTCCCAACAGATGCCGCTTGATTCACTTCGTGGCACGTAACACTGCCCCCTTCTTAAAAT
>OZ005740.1:151431425-151503925 GCA_963930735.1 Dioctria linearis | reverse complement strand
TTTAAGGACCTCTTTGAGGCATCTGTGCATAATAATCCCTCATTAACTGCCTCCCAAAAACTTCAATACCTTAAGGGATATTTAGTCGGAAACGCTAGTGCTGTAATCAAACATCTCACCATAAGTGATGCTAATTATGATGAAGCATGGGCGAAACTAAACAAGCGTTTTGACAAAAGAAACCAAATCATAAATTCGTTTATTAGAACTTTCACGAATCATCCTTCTATAATTCATCCTGGAATAAAATCTTTGAGAAGTCTGTATGACACTTTCGATGAGGTTATACGAGGTCTAAAAGCTTTAGGGAATCAAGCTGAAAGCAGGGATCCTTGGCTTATTTATTTAGCTCTATCTAAAGTAGACAATGAAACGAAGGAGCTTTGGGCAACAAAGGTGATAGAGATAGATTCTCCGACATTCCAAGATTTTTTAAATTTTTTAAGCAATCGATGCGATGCGCTGGAGACGTGCACGGCTTTGGGCAAAAGGGTAACAGTTCCTGCGAAAATATTTTTTGCTACTTCTTTGTCAGAACAAGTATCGTCAACTACACTGTCGTGTCCTAAATGCAGTAAAGATCATCGGCTTTATGAGTGTGATACCTTTAAGGCTGAGTCAGTTGAGAATCGAAAGGCTTTCGTCTTCTCAAAATCTCTTTGTTTTAAATATCTTGGAACAAATCGCACAGTGCGTTCTTGTCGTTCCAAGGTGCATTGCAAGTTATGCAATGGTCAACATCATCCACTGCTACACATTTCGACTGGTGCACAGACAGTGTCTTCGCATGTGTCTCAAGCATATGAACATACTCATGACTGCTTAATGTCAATTGATTTCAATAAAGCGCAACCCTCAATATGCTGTCCCACACCTCCAATCAATTCTTCTTCAATCAACACAATCCTTCAATCAACACTTCTTCTATCAACCAAATGCCAACCGTAAATAATGCTATCAACTCTACAATCAACACCGAGTGTCAAGAAAATCCAGGGACATTTTTCTCTCCTCTAAACGCTTGCATTAAAGGAAAACTCTTACATGTAGACATCAATCCTGAATTTGAAAACTCGGCAAATATGATAGGAGCTTTACCGCTATGGCAAATGTGTGTGACAATCAAGGAAGGTTAATATCATGCAGGGTACTTCTTGATTCGGGGTCCCAAATATCTTTAATTTCGGAATCATGTGCTCAGCTGTTAGGACTAAAACGAGAGAATGCAAGACTGTCAGTAACAGGTCTGCAATCCTCTGGAGCAGGAATAACAAGAGGAAAGCTATCTATAAACATACACTCTCGATGGAGTCACACAGCCTCAATTAAAGCAACCGTTTTAATTCTCAATAAGTTAACTTGTCATGTACCAACAGTAACTCAAGTCATCCCGAAATGGTTAAATGTTGACGGCCTTCAACTTGCTGACCCGAAATTCAATCAGTCATCCCACATTGACATCATCCTAGGTGCAGACTATTTCTTTGAAACGTTGTACGAAGAAAGGTTACATAATGATGTCGGCCAACTGTATGCACAAAATACAATGCTCGGTTGGGTTTTGTTTGGAAACTTTCAGTTGACGAGTTCGTCAGCATTAAGTCTAACCACAACCATTGAGCATATAGATCAGACGTTGCAACGATTTTGGCAAACTGAGGAAGTTAGTCAAGGAATATCTCCATTTACATCTGAAGAAGCTGAGTGTGAGCAGCACTTTGTACAGAATGTGACACGTAACCAAGAAGGTAGATATATTGTTTCCTTGCCCTTTAAAAATTCTTCTCTTGAACTTGGCGAATCTAAGGCCAGTGCTGTTAAAAGATTATTTGCCACGGAAAGGAGGTTTCTAAAGGACCATGTGTTCAAAGAACAATATGTTAGTTTTATGCGAGAGTACATAGAATTGGCGCACATGGAGGTCATCCCTAAGGCAGAAGAAAATAAGACTCTGCAAGATTGTTACTATCTGCCGCATCATGCAGTTTTTAAAAGTTCACCAGAGCCAAAAATTCGGGTCGTGTTTGACGGATCCTGTAAAACTTCTTCCGGACTTTCGTTGAATAAAAATTAATGGTGGGGCCTACAATTCAACGCGACCTGCTTGCACTACTGTTGAGTTTCCGAAAATCAAAAATTGCCTTTTCTGCTGACGTCGAAAAGATGTATCGGCAGGTGTTAGTGAACCCTGTTGACAGAGATTACCAGCGCATCGCGTGGCGTGAAAGCCCCTCTTCTTCAATTGATCATTATAGACTAAAGACTATTACATATGGTACTGCATCTGCACCCTTTCTGGCAACCAGAGTTCTACATCAAATTGGAGAACACAGTAAGGAAAGATTCCCAAAGGCGTCCAGCATCATACAATCAGATTTTTACGTTGACGACTTCCTTAGTGGATGCGAATCTCTCTCCGAAGCACTTTCATTGAAAGCAGAGATCACAGATATACTTGAATTTGGAGGTTTCCATCACACTAAATGGAAGTCCAATTCACCTGACCTGGTGAAGGAGGATTCTACAATTGAAATTAATTCCAGCATGAAGATAGACAGCAATCCAGAAGTAACCAAAGTGCTTGGTGTGTTATGGAACCACAAGGAAGACATATTTTCATTTACTGTTTCTTTAATTGTCTCAGAGCGTGTTTCAAAAAGAACTATTTTGTCGGAGTCTTCGAGAATATTTGATCCTTTAGGATGGCTGGCTCCAACAGTAGTTGTAGTTAAGATTCTTTTTCAAGAACTGTGGACATCCAAGTATGATTGGGATGATAAATTATGCTCTGAAATTCTGGAGAAGGGGGTATGCTGGAAATCACAGCTACCGGAACTAATGCGAATAAAAGTCCCGCGGCAGATTTGGTCCACCCCGACCAACATACAGCTGCATGGCTTTTCCGATGCTTCAGAGAGTGCATATGGAGCTGTCGTTTACTGCAGATCGATCAACTCCCAAGGCAAGGCAGAAGTCCGAATTGTGGCAGCCAAAACTAAAGTCGCACCCCTGAAACAAATTTCATTACCAAGATTGGAACTTTGTGCCGCTTTACTGCTCGATTGATAGAAAAAATTAAGGATTCCCTTGATTTAAAGGACGTCACCTTATACACCTGGACGGATTCTCAAATAGTTTTAGCTTGGTTGTCAGATGTGCCTCGACGGTGGAAAACTTATGTTGCCAACAGAACGGCCGAAATTCTGGAAGCTGTTCCTCGTTTTCATTGGCGCCATGTTCCCTCCAAGCAAAATCCGGCTCATCTAGCCTCAAGAGGAGTTGCACCTCGAGATCTACCCAGTCTGCAGTTATGGTGGATGGGACCAACTTGGCTTTCACAAGAACCCAGCAAATGGCCTAATATTCAGCCATGCTCCGAAAACAACATTACTCAAGAGGGGCGTACTGAGATCATTTCATCAAATTTTCAAGGACTTTCTGAAGATGCATTCTCAAAGGTCATCAGTCGAGTCTCATCGTATTCCAAATTAATCAGAATTTTAGCTTATTGCTTACGTTTTGCCTTTAACAGCAAGGTTTAAAGGGATAAACGGAAATCTGGATATCTTTGTGCTCGAGAGATTGTTCAAGCAACAGTAGTCTGTATAAGGTGCACAGAAGAACAACGCTTTTCATCAGAAATTAGGCAGCTAACAACTGGCCAAAACATTTCCTAGAAGAGCTCATTGAAATCATTAAGCCCATTTCTCGATCAAGATGGGGTTTTAAGAGTGGGAGGACGACTTCAGAAATCTCAAGCAAGCTTCAACGCGAAACATCCTATGATATTACCTAAAAAGTGCGCCCTCTCAGAGTTGTTAGCCAACGCGATGCATCGAACTTACCAGCATCCAGGAACTACTCTGCTTATCGCTGTACTGCGTCAAAGGTACTGGCTTATTGGAGTTCGAGATTTGATTCGACGAGTGTCAAGGAGCTGCGTAACGTGTTTTCGGCAAAGAGCAGTTAGATCGACACAGCTAATGGGAAATCTACCCGAGCACAGAGTAACTGCAAACAGAGCCTTTCTCAAAGTCGGAGTAGATTATGCTGGCCCACTTTCTCTCAAAACCAAAACTAGTAGAGGAGCAAAAACGTATAAATCTTATATAGCACTGTTTATCTGTTTAGCAAGTAAAGCTCTGCATTTGGAGCTTGTCACTAGTCTTAGCACAGAGGCGTTCATTGCAGCACTCCGTCGTTTTATTGCTCGTCGTGGAATACCGTCCAATATGTATTCCGATAACGGAACGAACTTCGTTGGAGCAAAAAGATATCTTAATGAATTACACAAATTTGTCTTATGCAATAATACTAATGAAACATTTTGTTATTTCTTATCTCAATCCAGAATCACGTGGAGCTTCATCCCACCAAACGCTCCTCACTTTGGTGGCCTGTGGGAAGTCAATGTGAAGGCTGTTAAATGGCATATAAAACGTGTGCTGGGCGACAACACTCTCACATTTGAAGAGATGAAAACCTTTTTATATCAAATCAAAGCGATCCTGAACTCTCGACCTTATTGTGCGCTGAATCTGGATCCTGATGACTATGACGCCTTAACTCCAAGTCATTTTTTGATTGGTGAGCCCCTTACCACATTACCAGAGCCTAATTTAACCGAAGAATCAACATCTCGTTTGGGGCGCTGGCAACAACTCCAAGCCATGGTACAAGGGTTTTGGAAAAGGTGGCGACTGGAGTATCTTTCATCTCTGCAGGAGCGACCTAAATGGCGAAAAAGTGTGGACTCACTCAAAAAAGACGAACTCATTTTAATCAGCGACGATAATCTTCCTCCAACAAGATGGTTATTAGGTAGAGTAGAGGCAACACATCCAGGTGAAGATGGCTTAGTACGAGTGGTTACGTTACGGACAAAGAAGGGCATGCTCAAGCGTGCTCTTAATAAGCTGTTTAAACTGCCAACAAGTTAAGAAGCAGTGTTCTTAACGGGGGGAGGATGTTCGAGCCCAATCACCTTTTTTGGTATATTTTTATACAAACTCTATTTTTTGTAAAAAAAACCACAATAATTTGCATCGGCAACACTGTATCATTAATGTTAATCATTTTCTATTTGCTGGAATATTTTAAATTTAGCTCAATAGCTGGTACATCTAATGTTTTATATACATACACTCACATCATTGTATCGTATTGTCAACCATTCGCACTTCATTGAACCCAGTTGCTAACGGTGACATAGATTCTTTTCTCTTTTTTGTTTTTGCATCCAGCAATGAGATCAGGTGCCTTCACATATTTTTTGGACTTTATCAAGTGCGGATGGTCACCAGTTTTTCTTGTAATTTAATTTAAATAAAATTTGAAATTGAAAGTTTGCCTTCATAATTTTTGTGCGCTGAAGCCCCTCAATATATATAGTTTGCTGAATCAGGTATAGGAAGAACCTAGCACAACGTGCCGTGCAGTTTTTAAACACAGTATCTTGAATAGCATGTGCGGCTATTTGATATGTGGTTAGAGTGTTCAACATAATATTGCACTTGTAGCAATGACAAAGTAACGTGCCAAGCATTTTTAAGATCATCGGCCAAACAAAACTATTATTTATATATATTTGACACGTGGAGGCAGCAATTTGTCCTTGATCTATGACGTTACCTTTGCCTTTGAAACCAGCAGTGTCGAGACTTAGAGGCTACAATTTGACCATGATTCAGCTTCCATAAGAATATGGTAATCTTATCTTTGGAATATTGGTGTGGTGGACCTAATTTTTCTTACTATTAATGAAAGTGAATAAACAAGACTTGTCAATAAATCACTTGGCTGATGAGTATTGCAAGTTGTATGGAAGATTATAATTAACTGTGAGTAAACAGTAATGAAGAAGATTTCTGGTAACTGTATGTTCCATACATAATCTTACAGGTGGAAGAAAATTTTACAAGAATCTGGTAACTGCATTTCCTTATAAACCTTATATAAACCGTATATAAACCTTATATAAATTCATATGTTCTAGATGAAATCACATTCTATAATATCTGAAAATAGATAGCAGCAAAATGAAAGGCTATACAAATTTGGTGGCAGTTTGTTCTATACAAAATCAAATAAATTAAAGTTATATATGCGTTATTATAACATAACCCAAATTAAATTTTAACTAAATTTCATTTAAATGGCTTGGTGAATATGGACCTTAAAATGAAATCATAATTTAATTTGGGTTATTTTATTTTATAATGACGCATATATAACTTTAATTTTAATTTAAGTGGGCCCCGACCCTCTCTAACGGGAGTACTAAAACACGAATTAAATTAAATTTCAATTAAATGGTTGGGTGAATACGGCCCATCTGTATGGATATAGGCTATAGCTTTACCCAAAACGAATTGCATGAGAATTTGGTTAGTGGTTAGTGTCTTCTTAAATGTGAGACTGTTGAGATGAATATTGAGGAGCTTATAAGAGAATATAATAACATTTTTCTCGATGAGCATAAGAAACAAATTCAAGAATGCTATAACTTTTTAATATTATATAAAAATATTAAGAAAGTTGAGTCAAAATGTTATGAGCACCTTGTAAGCTGGGCTTGGGCAAGAGATGATGCAACGGATGGATCAGTATGAGTTTGTGCCCGAAAATATAAACACATTTGTTACAAGTGATTACCCAGAAGATCATCAATTCAATTTACCGCTCATGAATAAAAACATTCCTGGTCTAATGAAAGATGAGCTGAATGGGAAAATCATGAGCGAATTTCTTGTCTTGCGCTCGAAAATGTACAGTCTGCATATAAACGATGGTAAAACTGTAAAGAAAGCAAAAGGAGTAAAGGCTAATGTAGTCCAGAGGCATATCAATTTCGAAGACTATGTCGAATGTTTGAATAACAAGCAAGTATTAACTGCTAATCAGAGCTCCATACGATCGCATAACCATAATGTCTACACGATCATCCAAAAGAAAATTGCATTGAGTCCATATGATAACGAGCGGTATATTATGAGTGGGACAATGGATACTCTACCATGGGGACATTACTCTATTCTATGGTATTCTTTTTATTCAATTTCCCTACTAAGTCCAGAGCTCTCGAATAATATTTGCCCACTAAAGCGAGCTCCTAATCGGGAGGTTGAGCGTTTTACCCAGAATGCTAGGGCGGCTTGAGAAAAAACTTTTACACGTGGGCTCGACCTTGACCCTGACATCACCTTTGAAACCGGAAGGGTGTCAGGTCTTTGGCCGTCATCCGGAAGTGTGTCTTGGAGGCTACAAACTTGATTCCCTATAATCAAGCACGCCACAGGGAACTCCGACTTGGCTGATGATGAGGATTACGTCTGTCGATCAGACCAGTTTGAAAAGCTGTTTATCTGTTATCTGGCCTGTTTTAAAAGCTGTTAAGCAGTTACCAGACCTATTAAAAAAGCTGTTAAGCTGCTATTAGACCTGTTTACAAGCTGTTAAGCTGTTATCAGACCTGTTTGAAAAGCTGTTAAGCTGTTATCAGACCTGTTCAAAAAGCTGTTAGGCTATTATCAGACCTGTTTGAAAAGCTGTCAAGCTGTTATCAGACCTGTTTAAAAAACTGTTAATCTGTTATCAGAGCTGGTTGAAAAGTTGTTAAGTAGTTATAAGAGCTGTTCGAAAAGCCGATAAGCTGTTATCTGACCTGTTCGAAATGCCATTAAGCTGTTATCTGAGCCGTTCGAGAAGCTGTTAAGCAGTTATCAGACTTATTTTGAAAAGCAATATGGAATCCCCTGTGACGTGCTTGATTATAGGGAATCAAGGTTGTAGCCTCCAAGACCCACTTCCGGATGACGGCCAAAGACCTGACACGCTTCCGGTTTCAAAGGTGATGTCAGGGTCAAGGTCGAGCCCACGTGTAAAAGTTTTTTCTCAAGCCGCCCTAGCATTGTGGGTAAAACGCTCAACCTCCCGATTAGGTGCTCGCTTTAGTGGGCAAATATTATTCGAGAGCTCTGGACTTAGTAGGGAAATTGAATAAAAAGAATACCATAGAATAGAGTAATGTCCCCATGGTAGAGTATCCGTTGTCCCACTCATAATATACCGCTTGTTATCATATGGACTCAATGCAATCTTCTTTTGGTTGTTCGTGTAGACATTATGGTTATGCGATCGTATGGAGCTCTGGTTAGCAGTTAATACTTGCTTGTTATTCAAACATTCGACATAGTCTTCGAAATTGATATGCCTCTGGACTACATTAGCCTTTACTCCTTTTGCTTTCTTTACAGTTTTACCATCGTTTATATGCAGACTGTACATTTTCGAGCGCAAGACAAGAAATTCGCTCATGATTTTCCCATTCAGCTCATCCTTCATTAGACCAGGAATGTTTTTATTTATGAGCGGTAAATTGAATTGATTATCTTCTGGGTAATCACTTGTATCAAATTTGTTTATATTTTCGGTCACAAACTCATACTGATCCATCCGTTGCATCATCTCTTGCCCAAGCCCAGCTTACAAGGTGCTCATAACATTTTGACTCAACTTTCTTAATATTTTTATATAATATTAAAAAGTTATAGCATTCTTGAATTTGTTTCTTATGCTCATCGAGAAAGATGTTATTATATTCTCTTATAAGCTCCTCAATATTCATCTCAACAGTCTCACATTTAAGAAGACACTAACCACTAACCAAATTCTCATGCAATTCGTTTTGGGTAAAGCTATAGCCTATATCCATACAGATGGGCCGTATTCATCCAACCATTTAATTGAAATTTAATTTAATTCCTGTTTTAGTACTCCCGTTAGAGAGGGTCGCGGCCCACTTAAATTAAAATTAAAGTTATATATGCGTCATTATAAAATAAAATAACCCAAATTAAATTTTGATTTCATTTTAAGGTCCATATTCACCAAGCCATTTAAATGAAATTTAGTTAAAATTTAATTTGGGTTATGTTATAATAATGCATATATAACTTTAATTTATTTGATTTTGTATAGAACAAACTGCCACCAAATTTGTATAGCCTTTCATTTTGCTGCTATCTATTTTCAGATATTATAGAATGTGATTTCATCTAGAACATATGAATTTATATAAGGTTTATATACGGTTTATATAAGGTTTATAAGGAAATGCAGTTACCAGATTCTTGTAAAATTTTCTTCCACCTGTAGGATTATGTATGGAACATACAGTTACCAGAAATCTTCTTCTTTACTGTTTACTCACAGTTAATTATAATCTTCCATACAACTTGCAATACTCATCAGCCAAGTGATTTATTGACAAGTCTTGTTTATTCACTTTCATTAATAGTAAGAAAAATTAGGCCCACCACACCAATATTCCGAAGATAAAATTACCATATTCTTATCGATGCTGAATCATGGTCAAATTGTAGCCTCTAAGTCTCGACACTGCTGGTTTCAAAGGTAAAGGTAATAGATCAAACACAAATTGCTGCCTCCAAGATCACGTGTCAAATACATATAAATAATAGTTTCATAACTTGTTTTTCAGTTGATGTTTTGCTCTTTACCTAAACAGACCGCTGTTGGCAAGCTAATTACGTAATAATTTCAACATGAGTTCTAAGGATACTACAAACCTTCTAAAGCCTACGGATGAAAGTCGTAAAGAATATTCATATAAGGCTCAGTCTACATCTATGAAATCGATGCTCTCTAAAATAAGGAAGAAGCTTTTCATCCAAAAACGAGTCGACTGTCCCCTACCAACAGCTCGAAAAATCAGGATATTCCAACAAAGATCGCAAAAAGTAAAGACGGAGAGATGTTATTTGTGAAAATGGTGCACAAGGAACCTTCTAAATCCATCTTGGTCTAAAGGCATAAAGAATATTCATTATAAGGATCAGTCTATATCTTTGAAATCTTGGCTTTCCTGAACTAAAGAAAAAAGACTTTAGACTTAAGCTATAATGTAATTAAAACAAATTATTTCAATAAATGGCATTATAAACATAATACAATTTTTACTTACAATGCATATTTTAGACTATCGAAATTTCTCTCACTCGTACTGCACTTCGAGAAGCTTGCCTGGCAGATTCATACGCTAATGCATACGCTAGTGCTTCTGCTGTTGATTTCTTTCCTGCTAGCCTTAACGCTTGTTGTAAATTTTGATCTGCAATGGCGTTCACAAATGCTTCTGTTGCCACTTCATTAAGGAAATCCGCATTTACGCTAGGGTACGACAGATAAGCTAATCTTTCCAAATCAGCTTGCAGTTGTTGTAGTGACTCGCCATGCTTTTGAGTCCTGTCGCGTAACTGCAGGCGATATACTTGCTGCATGTGTTCATCTCCATAACGTAATTCTATCGCTTGTACTAGTGAAATGTAATCACGTTGCTTTTCAATCTGAATAGTTTGTAGTAACTCTGACGCAGGACCTCGAAGGGCTAATACCAGAGCTGTAGCTTTGTCTGCGTCATTCCATCCATTTACTTCGGAAGCTGCCTCAAACTGTCTCTTGAAAATATGCCACGAATTTTGTCCATCAAATATTGGAGGTTTCATTCTGCCTGCACCGGATATTTCAGTTCCTTCGTGCCGAGATTGTCGACACTTCACTCTGTCCAAATCTGCTTTAAAGTTGTCAAGCTTCTCCGTAACATTTTGTTGCACTTCCGACACTTGCTGTTGAACTTCCAGCACTTCCTGCTGGATTTCTTCAATTATTACATTTTGCTCGTCTAATGAATTTTTAAGAAAAGTCTTCTGTTCCTCCAAACAGGTTTCTAGACAATTCTGTAAAAAACGCTTTTGTTCATCCCAACGGGCTTCTAGAGGATTCTTTTGTTCATTTAGACGGGATTCCAGAGAATTCTTTTGTTCATCCAAAAGCGCTTCTAGATAATTCTTTTGTTCCTCAAAAGCATTCTTTTGTTCCTCAAGGGCATTCTTTTGATCGTACAAACGGGCTTCTAGAGAATTCTTTTGTTCATCTAGACGGGATTCCAGAGAATTCTTTGTTCATCCAAACGCGCTTCTAGAGAATTCTTTTGTTCCTCAAAAGCATTCTTTAGTTCCTCAAGGGCATTTTTCACTTGCAGGGTTGAAAGCTCCATTTTGGTCATTAAAGTACCCAAAAGCTATTCTATGTTCATCGCAGGCTCTTCTTGAGTATCTGGTTCTTCCTCGAAAACGTATGTATCAGGATTCTTTTCTTCCTCTATCAACGCTTGTCTAAGTCGCTCGACTAGAACATTCTTTAGACCTGTCGTTTTCAATGACCGCTTCCCCAATTCCACTTTCAATTCCTGTATGCGAAGCTCCTCTAGTTTGCGTCCCATTCTTGCGCGATTTCACAAAATTAATCACTCTTTGAATTTCAAAGTCAAATGCCACCACTTTATTTCGCGATTTTATTTTACTTCTAACACCAGTTGTTGCGAGCGTGGCCTTAATTCGTTATTTAAAACACAATATTCAGATATAATTCAAAAGTTCTTTCTTTATTTAACTTTACTGTTTACTCTCACAAATTCACAAATAATTATCAAATCAACTCTTTATTTATCGCTAGTACTGTACTTCTAATTATCTCAATCCAAATAGTTTACTTCGTTCACTTCGCTGTCTGAAATAATACTCCGCCTCCTAGCTGTCAGAGCACCGTATTTATACTCTACGAATTATGTAGGAACCTTCCTGAATATTCCGTTCTCCGAACCCAAAGTTTAATAAGTTGACACTAACCTAAAGTTGCTTCCATTCCCAACAGATGTCGCTTGATTCACTTTGTGGCACGTAACAATATGTATACCTACATTACAGAAGAATAAAACCAAAGTCATGTTAATTTAGACGTTATAGTGAATTAGGGTTATATATTTCCGTAGAAAGATTTTTTGTATGTATAGTCCATTTTTAAATGAAAATCGCTGTCTTTAAACGTGATAATCGCAACCTCGTAACGTGATATCAACTAAAATTAATCACTTCGTGGCAATAATAATAGAGAAAATAACGTTACTCTAATCAAAGAGCAATGGAGTCAATCAGATCGGACGTTGCCTCGTGTTGTAGATCAAATAAATCAATCTAAACATATCCAATCAATTAATTTAAGACAAGTGATAGTGTTGTGCTAAACATTTTCAATCTAATCAATTACTATAATTATTTAAATTCCGACGTGACCGTTAAATTAATAAATAACCAAAATAAATTTTATCCGCCAAGTGAAGGGCTCTTCTGTGCCCTATCAACATTTTATAAGCCAGCAGCACGGTACCGTTTCCTTTCCTTCTCTACATCTGTGATCAGTGCAGATGCATTAGCACTTGTCACTGATCAGCACTCCGGGTGCACCCAGCTGTGGTCATCGGTTTTCGGTGTACTGCCACCTTAACTCAAAAAATCCGGCAATTCTTGCGCTAAGTGAATCCAAGGTCATTTCTGATGCTGATATTAATCATTATCACGTCCCTGGCTAGAGCTTCGTGCCTCTTTTTTCTCAGTATAGATGGATCGCAGTATATATTCGGAATGATGTGGCCTTTACCATTCTACAAGATTTTCCTTCCTCCAATCCAGAGTTTAACTATATCTGGATTAGGTTCAAACTTCACAAGCACATCATATATTTCTGTTTCCTTTATCGCAGCCCAAATATGTCTGATGACGACACGGTTTCCGTATTTGACAATATCTCCAACAATATTGATCATTTTCTTTCTGTCTCTCCCTCTTCCGAAATCGTCCTGGCAGGCGATCTTAATGTTCATAATATACCGTGGCTCAGACATTCTTCTACCACAAGTCCTGCGGGCCGTTTCGTTGAACTCTTCTGCGAATCATTTAATTTACAACAGCTAGTGGATGCACCAACGGGAATTCTCGTTAGAGCTGGAGATGAAGCTAATTTACTCGACATGTTTCTAACATCTCATGCGGACAAATATTCCAACTCAGTCGGTTCCCCTCTCGGAAATTCAGACCACTGTTTAATCACGGCTCAATTTGCCACCTCAAACCTGTGCCGCCCAATTGCTCCATCTACAAGTAGGCTTCTTTGGCACTATAAGAATGCTGATTGGGAAAGTCTGAATAAGTATCTTAGAGAAATTGAATGGTCGGTCTGTTTTGCTTCGAGGGATGTTGATGAATGCACATTAGAATTTAGTAACATACTAAATCGTGGCATGCGTGAATACATTCCGTATTTTTACAGCAGATCTCAACAACAGCATGATCGCTCCTGGCTTAACGATAAGTGCAACCAAGCTATAAAAGCGAAAGAGTCTGCTTTTCGCGCCTATCAATTGCATCCATGTCCGGAAATGAAACAAGTCTACAAGAGGACACGAAACACCTGCAAGTCCATTATCCAAAAAGAAAAATTTCTTTTTGACCAGAATATTAGACAAAGAATCTTGGCAAGCCGCAAAGGTAGCAAAGGCTTCTGGTCCCTGGTTAAAACCATAAGGAACAACTTCACCAGTTCCTCTATACCTTCACTACTTAATAATGGTGAAGTGATTGTGGACTCCCTGGATAAAGTTAATATTTTAGCTGCTAGATTCGCTTCCAATTCTTGTCTTCACAAGCACCTGTTTTTAATCGCCTGCGTGAATATGTCCAAGAGCCAATATACGTTCGTACAAGGGATGTGCTCAGGGTCCTTATGGGGATCAACGTCTTTAAAGCCTCAGGTCCTAATGGTTTTTCGCCCCTGTTAATTAAAAGCTGTGCCTCATCCTCTGCGCAAACTATTCTACTTGTCTTATTGGACAGGAAAATTTCCAACTGCTTGGAAGCTAGCTCACGTTCAACCAATTCCCAAGAACGGAGAGGGTAGCGATCCCTCAAATTATCGACCAATTTCGATCACTTCGATTCTTTCAAAGGTTTTTGAATCTATCATTAACTCAAAATTAATGAAGTATCTAGAAACTAATCATCTCATCAACGATCGCCAATATGGCTTCCGAGCGGGACGCTCATCTGGAGACTTGCTGACCTTTCTTACGGAACGTTGGGACCGTAGTCTTCATAATTTTGCTGAGCCTAAAATTGTTGCCATAGATATTTCAAAAGCCTTTGATAGAGTCTGGCATCCAGCCCTTTTAGCCAAACTTAAAGCACTTGTTCTCTCCCCTCCTCTTCTATTATGGATTGAAAGTTTCCTATCTAGTCGCCAAATACGTGCTGTATTAGATGGCGTTACATCTGAACCGCATCCCATAAATGCCGGTGTGCCTCCAGGCTCTGTTATCTCTCCAACTCTCTTTTTAATTTTCTTTAATGATCTGCTTTCCCTTACTTTCAATCCCATCCATAGTTTCGCAGACGACAGTACTCTTGATTTCGCATACTCGTTTGACACGTGTGCGGAATCCAGGCGGAATGCCGCATGTCTTAAACGAGATTGCATGACTAGATCATTGAATAACGATCTTATCAATATCCTCGCTTGGGGCAAAGCGAATCGCGTCGAATTCAATGCATCTAAGGCCCAAAGCCTGTCTCATCTCATTAAAACAAGATCATAACTTAACCACATCCGATTCTTTTGATGTAGCATTAATTTCTGATTCACCGTCACTAAGTATTCTTGGCATTAATATTTTTAGTAAGTTAAACTGGACAGATCACATCTTCTCTGTTGCCAAAGAAGCATCAAAATGTCTTTGATTTCTGAAAAGGTGTAAGAAATATTTCAGCCTGTCAAATCTAGCGCTCTTCTACAAGTCCTACATTAGACCTCGAATGGAATACAATTCCCATATATGGGCCGAGGCTGGTCGCACAGCCTGTCCAAAAGAGAGCCTTCAAGCTCATTGGCGATGTGGCAATAACTTGCCATATCGACTTACTCGAGCACCGCCCCAATGTTGGATGCCTTTCGCTCCTTTATCGCTATATGCATGGTGAAGGTTCTGATGAAATATCTACTCTAATCCCTTCAAATTTCTTTCGGCCGTACAGTAAAATTCCGTGATGCTTTTTTATCCCGAACAGTGCGAATGTGGAACAGCTTACCATCTTCTGTTTTTCCTCTGGCATACAATCTGCGGAGGTTTAAGGGCGACATACATCGGCACCTCCGCCACTCTCCTCATATCCCCTAATCCTTTCCCTATCTCCTTCCTGCCAGGCTGTGCTTTGCATCATAGGGTATCCCCTGAGCTTGGCTTAATAATATATAAAAAAAAAAAAAAAACTGGCACGTCTCATTCACTCATAATCATTCCCCAAAATGGTGTATAGATCAATATTGGGACGTGTTATGATAACAAAAGTCTTAGTTAACAACACTATAGAGGGACTGTATTGAGTGTTTATCACGTTCCAATTACCAATTATCACTGTAAAATGATAGTTAGGAAGGGACAACTTAATCAGAGAGTCAACGAGGAACTTTATCCAGTCATGTAAATCTATTGCCCAGATGGTCAGTGCAACAAATTCTATGTGTATATCCAAGTGGCCAGTCATGTTCAGCTGTGAATGTGCCCGCTTTGCGGCAATCTAACTCAGCGAGGCAGTTGACTGGTCATGACTACCGTATGTCCCTTCTGTTAGATAGGTATAATGGGAGTTGACCTGTAGACGAGCGTGTTACAGACTTTTTCCGGCTCAAGCTCAGCGCTTGGTTGGGTTCTTTGCGCGTCGATCAACCTATTGCTGTACCGTTTGAACAGCCAGACAGAAGATGGACAATATTAAACACAACAAAGAAAAACAGGCTTAAAGATAGGAAAGGAGACACCACTTAGAATGGTGGGTCGTATTGGGATACTTGCATCACCCGCCACTGCCCTCTTCACCACACTCATAGATGAGCCTGCCAGTTACTTTATCCTCCCGGGATATCGACCTTCCCCAAAACTCTAACCAAACGCGACACCAAACGAAAGCATGAAATGTAGTATAGAGCCATGTTTTTATTTATTGAATTACTGAACATAACATGCAAAAAAAAATAGGGTGGTATGCTACTATGCGAGTATATACATATGCGGATAGATCTAAGGCGTTCCATGGAACATAAAGGTAGTATGGTAATTAAATATATGTATTGTATACATATATGTACACATAGGAGAAACGAAAACACTAAGATCGCTGAGAAACAAAACCCACTACGTCACTAAGCTAATCTATGTATCAAAATAAAAAAACATAAGTGATAAAGAAAAAAATATTTCGTCATTATATATCATATCTATGTTTATATGTTAAAGAAACAGACTTAAAAAAAGGGAATTCGTATTACTCAAGACATTACGCCTATGCTAATCTATATATATATATATAATCTATAAAAAAAAAACCAAAAAGAACCCCATGGCGATACAAGCTAATAAATTTAAGTATATATATAAATAAATAAACGAAACCGTTACAAAGGTGCTATTACGTAACTACTTAGCTACTAATTTAAATGTAGGTGACTATGATACAGAAATAAAAAAAAACATTAAAACTAGTCGTTAACGCCGAAAAGAAGACAAGAAGGAAAGAAAAAACACAATTTACTCTTTTTACATTCTTGGTCCCCAGAGTGAAGGCCAAGATCGTCACCTGATAAATCTGTATGAAAACATAGGAAGATAAATTACCCTGCCGACAAAAAATTTATATCACTTCACCTGGTAGTTTAGCCAAAACTTATGCGGACACTTGGTGACTAAAGGGTTACACCCAATAAACAAAATTTTTAAGAAAAGCAAAATAAACTTCTCGTATAGTCTATTTCTATATTATGCACTTGTAAGCACGCGCTGATCCCCGATATTTATTTGAAAGAAATGATCTATTCACTTTTAACACAATTTCACTTAAACTCTGTAATTATCGATAAAACCGAAAGGCAGACACAATGCAACGGCTCGATGAGCTTCGGAGGAAGTTCTTTCTTCCATCGACTTATTTCACAATGTGGAGGTCTCGTTCACATATCTTGATTCCCCAAAGAAGCGATGCGAGGAAAAATCAAGTGCACTGCACTTAATCGATCAGCACCTATGTTTGTGATCGGAAATGCTCGAATTGCATTTCTTGTTTTGTTTTTTCCTTTAAAAAATGTTTAGTGCGCGGTTTTACTCTATTGGGTGTCTCGAGCTTAATTTTCGCTTGAACTAAATTAATTGCTTTACCTTGCAAAAACAAAATTTGTTTGCTTTTTCTTTTGGGACTTTGAAAAAAAAATTCATTTGTTATATTAATCTTTTAACCAGGGTCTGATTTAAAATGGACCAAAATGTAACCAAGATGCAACGAAATTAGATGTCAATCTTTTCGTATATGACGCAAAACATTATAGTCGTTACAAAAGTTCAACCTAACACTTCCATCCCACCTTAACAGTCCCCAAGGCGTACTTCCACGGCAAGACCCCGTGAAGTAGACGCCGAAAATTTCTGCAATAAAAAAGCAAATTGGCGCTTTGTTTGTGATCTTTTCACCCGAATAGGTAAAATCAACAATTTTCTTCCGAAGTACAGGAAGCTCACCTCTATTACAGAGACACACAGATCTACAGTTCGCTTTTGCTTTATGTCAAGGCAACTAAGATCTCTAATGCTGAAGGCTCTCAATAGTATTTTTGTTGTGAAATTAAGCAGGAGAGCTGCACTTAATCTCTTCCTCCATGATCAAAAACCAACTGTGATGCTGCTGTCTGAAACCCATCTTCTCGACAAGCATACACTTGCTTGTGAACAGAGTTATCCGTTATCCGTCGGAAACAACTCTCGGCACTACTATCCTTGTTAAAAAGGATTTCAGCTTCAGTGAAGTAAGAGTCATTGGACTCACCAACATGGAATCCACAGTTATAACCCCCATTAATTTCCATCTGCACGGTGACAAGAGTTGACTTTAATGCTCGACATACTTTCTGGATCGATCCACTGACCAGTACCGCGGGAACTTGTGTTGTCAACTGGCTCACAGACGGCCCCGTTGAGCATGACTTTTAAGCTCCATCTAACCTCGTGAATCTTCTTCCACAAATCTCAAATTATAGCTGAACTCCTCTATCTAGCTTCTCCAGATATCTCAATATTCAAATACCTGGAGTGGACAGAATTTCACTTAGAGTGTCTCAAAACTGAGAAGGAATCATCCCTGACCAGAACAGCAACCTTTCAAATAATGAAATTGATTTTGACATTGAACTCCTTAACGGATATATTTAGGGAAATATTGCAGAAAAAGACTAAAGATATATATAAAATTGAAATGAAAACATAATGGTGGAATGTCGACCAGATTAAATCTAATTATAGGAAAGAAATGTTAGTACATTATGTATAAAAGAAGGGAATAGGAGAAAAAAAATATAATAATAGTAAAAATTAAAACAATCAATTAAGAAAGATGAAAAATTAAGATCTAATGCTAGAAATTAAACAAAGTATAATAAAATAGAAATAAAGACGAACCAGGATGTACACTAATTAAATGAAAAGGACTTTCATCACTGAAAAAATTATCTGCTAGAGCCCACTGTCCTTAGGTCAAACGGCAGTAGATTCCACTTACGTCGGATTTGAACAAAATAAGAGCGTTCGCCATAATGATTGTTACATCGATGATGAAGGAAACCAATACTTCTATAGATGAATGCATAAAACTTAATTTCCTGTAGAGATATCCGGGACAATTATTAAATAGTAATTTATGCAAAAAGAACAAATCACGATGTTCAAGAACAGAACTTGTATGCATTGAGATAAGTAGTTGTTCTATGAAAGTTCTGGAACACTTTTTCCATACAAAAAGTGGCCACTTTTTTTCCGAAATTTTTTGATAGTTCTGGATCACTGAGGAGGGGAGGTTCTGAGGCCGCTTTTGTACTGAATTTGACGTCATCTTGAAGTTTTCTTTTAAGAGGATACTGATACCAAAAACAACAATCAATGTAGGTACACGGAGAAAAATTAACATGTCAAATAAATTGAGCGAAATCTTTTTTCAAAAACATCGATTTCGAGTTCAAAACGGCGCCAAAGGCGCTTAGCGTTTGTTGGAATAGTTTGTAAACGCTCATATTGAACGCATGTATCCTGATTGCAGAAATATTTACATTAAACAACCTTTTGTTCATTTCAATCATAAAATGCTCAAGAAATGGAATATTTCTCTCATCCAAATTGAATTTCATAAACGTTCAAAATTCAAAAGTTTAAAAATATTCACATCAAACAACCTTACGTTTTTTTCAACAATATAAACTGTTAAAAAAATTAAACATTTTTTCAATTTTCGAGTTCTAATTGAAAACTTGCGTTATTTTTTTTTTTATAAAATTTCATTTATTCAATATAAAGTACCACTGTAAGTGTTTCACTAAAAATATGTTGACGGCCAATGAGTTGATAACTGATTAAACCAACTAAGGGAAGACCCGCTATCATCAGTTCAAACATCCGGCTGCAATTTATTTGACGAAGAAATACACAATATTATTTAATATTTAAGTTCCAAGAATTCACACCAACTTACAATTGAACCAAATTATTTTTCTGCCACCAATTCAATTTTGCCTGAAATATTTATATAAAAATATCGGCAATCTGCGCTTAGATGATGATTTCTAGCACTTCTATTCAAAGTTCAGTTTCTAGAAGGGTATTCAAAGGAGTGAACATAGACGAAACAACAAAAATTAAAAGAACAACCTGCGAAAAGCAGACTGCACATTCGAAATGTTAAAAATAACTGAAACAATACAACAAAACTACCAATAAATAAAACTGTGTTGAAATCAAGTTCCTTAAAAAAAAAGAACAGACCGATTAATGTAAATCGAAATGCATTAGCAATTATACTGAACGTCAAAGTATTTAATATGAATTATTTTCTTATTTAAAAGTGAATTGTTAAATTGAAAGCGTTTTTTAAACGCGCAGACATTCACGAGCGTTTGGAAAATTCTTTCAATTTAAATATGTTTTCGTTTGATTTGATAGAAAAGCAATTGAATGAGACGAATTCTATCGAATGTGTATTTTAAGCGCGGCGTGCGTTTCTTGTGAATTTCAATTTTTCTCTCCGTGTAGGTAAGTTGACTTGGATAAGGAATAGAAATGTCCGTCTTCAGGCCGATAATCCAATTCGCATAGCCGAATAGTGTAAACAAAATTCACGCAGAGTCGAGTAATGTAAACAAAGTCAAATAATGTAAACAACAATTTCTTATTAACCTTAATATTGAGATGGCGTTTTAAAATATTCTTAATATGGCGTATAAATAAATCACCATCATCCTGTATAAATAACTTATAATCTGCATGGTTTATATTTACAATAATTCCAGTTCTAATTCTGTCTGTGAATACTGATTTTATTTGCTCCCACTTTACAAAATCACTTTTTCTTACACGCTGAGTAGTTCCTCCACCTCGACTGGTGGCCTTCAATAACACAATCGGCGATTTAGTCTGTCCAATACAGCTCTCCATATACCGTTTTGTACCACTCTTTTTACTAGAAAAACTTTGGTGTATTAGCGCGGTTGACAAATTTTTTTTGACCTATCGCTTAGGCTCACCAAAATTGACTGATGCCTCCTCTCGTCTTACATTAATATTTACTACCGCCTTCTTTCACCAAAGCCTTAAATTGAACCCACTCTCAACCTAATGCTTTCATGTTTTTTACCACCCCAATAACGTTCATGTGGTCTATTTTTAGACATCGAATTTCATAACATGCTGCAATGATCACGATTTCCACTGCTCATGCTCAAAACAAGTATTAACATGTTCTTGACATTGATTCAACATTTTTATGAATTTCAACTATATTTAAAGCTTGGTAAGATAGTCGCGAAACAATTTTGCTTCAATCAAATAAGCACATATACCCCCAATCTAGTGCGTAACATACATTGATTCAATCTCCATATTACCAATCAACATTTTTCTGTTACACTACACAACATTACATTAATTAACACAGCCACAGCTGACAAGTATATGACTAAATCCCGAGTGAGATGTTTTCAAACTATGGTATTCACTAAAGCTTCCTAATGTGTTAGAGCAAGATATATGATAATATATAATATGGGATTTTGCTGCCGAACTCTCATAGCCTAACGCAGAAGAGGATCATGGGAGACATTTGCTATGGATCGCTTTTTGGATGTGAAACAAAGAGAAAAAAGTATATAACTTAAGATATAAAAATAAATAATAAATTTGATGTGAATAAATATTGTGTGAAAAATTGATTTCCTGTATATTATTTACAGTTGTAGTTGTTTTTCAGTAAAGGAATTGGGAATCTTCGATTTTCAACTTTCGCTACTCATATGCAAGATATTCCACATATTACTCACAGCTCTCAAGTACTCATCTAAGGCAACATATTATACTATTTTAATATAATAACTCCAATTTCTTTCATCAAAGCTTTTAATTTAATGCTCTCCCAACCTAATACTTTCATGGTAAGATTTAAAGATGAATAAATAATTATTCCATATCCTACTAGAGATATATCATTCTAAATACCCACTCTCAACATCGCGGTCTTCACTATTGAACTTGAAGCATTATCAACTTTTTTCGACCTCGATACTCACACAACATTATTCGAGGAGATAAATAACAAATACCATCTATCAAAACTTTTAACTTAATACATAACTTACAGTACCTAATCTCAACCAACCCCACGATCTTCACTATGGAGTCGTGGAGGATTATCAATTATTTCTTCCTTCATACTCCACCATTTGGGTGATACCTTATAGGAGATGAATATCCGGCGAGATTGCTGATTAGGATTTTACTGCTTATTCATAGCTACCATACAACTTCCACTACTCACCTCAGACAACTTATCATACCACAGTAATATCATAATACAGCTTTCTTCTATCAAAGCTTTTATGTTAACCCACTCTCAACTTAATGGTAATGTACCTGCCCCAAAAGAATGATGATAAAATTATAATATTCTTATCAGCTTCGTCTGAACTATTTCTTAGATATAGGAATCAATCAAATCTCATAACAGCCTAACTGCTTGATTTATGAAAGAAATCTGCTACCTTCATATGCTCACCACAAGATGAAATTATGAACATGGAATTAACACGTTCTTATCTAGCCACCGAGTCAACTTACAGAAAACAGTCCTGATGGAGACTAAAAATCTTAAACCTTCAGATTTAAAGGTAAACAAACACTATCCTCTATCCTACTAGATTAATATTATGTCAAAAACCATCATCAAAACAGTAGTTGTTCCATGTTTGTAGCAGACCACTGTTTTAGCTTCCAAGATTTCACCACAGATGGCGCCACCGTCGCTAGGTGGCTTGAGTCCATACTAAATGTGGGTTTGTCTCTTGACTTACTGGTTTTTCTTTAATGCACTATTGGGTGTTGGCTTACTGGTTAATGTCTGGGATGCACCATTGAGGCCTGACTGGCTTATGTTTTGGATACACCATTGAGTCTTGACTAGCTTGTGTCTGGACTGCGCCCTAGCGGCATTAGCCGGTACTACCAGCATACTCCGGTACTACGGTTTTCTTGGATTGATATGTGGTCCGCCTAAATGTAGACTATTTTTATATTGATTTTTCTTATGCGCCTAAATCTAGGCTTGGGTTTTGAATTAATATTAGGAATAATTAAAGTTAACAGTAGGAATTTTTTTTCATGCAAATGGATACTAGACGGTGGCTTGGTGGGGGGTATTATAATATAGCATAGGGAGGGGGGAATGAAATTTGAATCAGAAATCCTTTACGGGCTTTGCTTTTCTAGATCAGTTATTTTTGTTCAATCCAATGGATTCTAGGTGGTGTGGGGGGGGGATGACATTTTCATCAGCAATCCTCTACGGGCTCGCCATTTCTTGAGCAAGGTTACCTAGCGGCATTAGCCGGAGCTACCAGTATGCCTTGGTTTTCTTTTATTTGCGGGGAAGTTCTAGATATCAGCATGACGTCATCTTGGTTTTGCTGTTTTCAAGTGCTGCAGTAGCCTCTAAGTTGACATCAACATTTTTCATCTCGAGTTTTGGGGATACGAGATCACTTTGGGGATACGAGAACTATTTCAGTACTCTTCAGCATAGGGAATGGAAATTAAAGACTTATGAGAACATTTTCGATGTGTGTGTGTGTGTGTGTGTGTGTGTGTGTGTGTGTGTAATTTTGTCCACCTCTAGAACGAAGACCCCCTGACACCTTTTAAAATCAACCCACATTCGCCTCAATCAGCTTCGCCTGATATATTTTTAGATATATGATCATATGGTGCAATATTGTTTATAAAATATACCTACAGATTAATATCATCAAATCTTTAATCCACAACTTTGTTGTTGTTTTTTTGTTTTTAGCTACTAACATAAATTACACCTGAGAAGGTAAGATCGCTAGTAGCTCGAACCATATCCCGTAGCGGATTTCTGATTAATTCTTAACCCCCCCCCCCCCCCCCCCACCTAGTAATAATACTAATGGCATGAACAGAAAATATCCTAGGGTTAACTAGAATTATTACTAATGTTAATTATACCTGAAAAGATAAGATCGCTAATATCTCTGAATCATAGCTCCTGGAGGATTTCTGATGAAAATTTTGTCCGGTCCTAGAGCTAGGACTCCCCACTGACACCTTCTAGAATCTATTGGCATGAAGAAAAATATGGTAGGGTTAACTTCAATTATTACTAATACAAATTCCACTAATTCACTTAGGGAATTTCACAACATTTCTTATCCACATAAATATACAGCTGTACATATCCACCCACGCCTTAGATAACGTGTCCTCAGCCACCATGTAGCCCACCCCAACATAACAACAAGCACTCATACTAAAGTAAGCAACTGAAACCAAACTCAAGCTGACAAGTATACAGCCCCGATATAAATTTGCTTAGGATATTTCACATCATTACTTAATACACATAAGTCTCACACATTCTACCCAACACCTTGGTACAGGTAAGGTAGGCGAGTCCAATACACCCCAGGCAGTCCTAGTCATAGTATCAGTTATTGCTACTAAAGCTCTCAGCCAACCTCCAGTACGCAGACACAGGAGGGGGCACCTCAAGTTCAAATAGTAGACACTAAGACCATATCAAACTTAACCAGCAACCTCCACCGACAAAGCTTCCCACCCCTTCACAAATATTTAGAGCGACAATCTCCGAGATGAAAAATAAGTGAACTCCAGAAAAAAATCGAATTCCTATGCTATTTGCCTATGCTGGAGAGTACTGGAAGTGATCTCCTATCCCCAAAGTGATCTCACATCGCCAAAACTCGAGATGAAAATGTTGCTGTCAACTTACAGGCTACGAGTCTGAGATGAAAAATAAGCGAACTCCAGAAACAAAATCGAAGGCTTATGATATTTATTTATGCTGGAGACTGCTGAAAGTGATCTCATATCCCAAAAGTTATCTCGTATCCCCAAAACTCGAGATAAAATATAAGCGAACTCCAGAAACTAAGTTGAAATCATATGCTGGAGAGTGCTGAACGCGATCACGTATCCCCAAAACTCGAGATGAAATATAAGCGTACTCCAGAAACAAAATCGAAATTTTATGCTCATTCCCTATTCTGGAGAGTGGTGAAACGTAACCCAAAAAAAGCATAAATTTAGGCGGAACACACATCTATCCAAGACGCAAACTAACATTCCCCAGTTTGTGTACCCAAGCCACGAACCCGTTTAGCAGGGGCTCAAACCTACCTAGAGACGGTGGCGCCATCTGTGGCTGACAGTTATAAATAAAAACTGTGCGCCAGAACTTAGATTCAAAGCAAAACGTTTCGGTGAAACTTGCATTTACAGCTGATAGCTTCCTTCTTGACTTTACTATAGATAAAATGAGGATTTACCGAGGGGTCGGCATCCATGCCTACGAGAAATGTTATTACGTTATTGCTGTCGGGGCGAATAAGCGGCGACAATTATTTGTCTTTACGGCTGCCGCTTGCGCGGAAGGACTCAAAAGTTTGTTAGATATAAGATTGAAAGCTGGCAGGGTACAACACCATTCCAAGCTATAGAACCTTACCTGGCATGTTACTAACACACTTTATTCTTCTTTTAGTGCTAATTGTGGTATCATTGATGACGGCGCCTTTGCTGACGATCTCGGCTGTGTTGAACAGCACGATTTTGGATCCCCTACCGACTTGAAGATAGATTTCATGTATTCCGCAGTATAGGATTTGCACATGAAATATTCAAATTTGTGATCATTGCTTTTAATTCCGGAACATCTTGAGCAAGTTCATAAGTTGAAACACTGGTGATAAGAAGAACGCTTCGTGATGGTCAATCGAAAATTAATGCTTCATCAAATGAAATGGGAGTGGTTAAGTGGCGATCTCGTTTTAAAAGAATGAAACAGCTTTGGGTCTTAAATGCTTTGAATTCTACGCGATTCACTTTACCCCAATAGAGCATATTTTCAAGATCGTTCCTCAATGATCCAGTCAAGCAATCTCGTTTGACAGAAGGGAATTAAAACAAGACTACTTCCATCGGTAAAGCTATGGATGGATAAAAGAGGAGTAAAGAGACCAACTGCAGTAAGTTTCACTAAGAGGGGAGGATGCCAGACTCCATCAAAGGCCGTTGGAATATCTAGCGCCACGATTTTGGACTCAATTGTGGAGACTGCGGTTCCAAAGTTCCATTTATTAATTTGACCTTAATGATAGATTCAAGAACCTTTGAAAGAATCGAAGTGATTCTAATTGGTCGATAATTATGGGGGTTCGCTACCCGCTGATTTTCTGCGAATTGGCTAAGCGTAGGCCAGCATCCAAGCACTTGGAAAGATTCCTGTCGAATAAGACAAGTAGAGGTGTATGCGCAGAGGTTTAGCCAAGTATGCCAAGTATGAGGCGTAGCTTTGAATTAACAGGGGTGACAAACCGTGAGGTACTGTGGAGACATCGAATTCATTACAGACCTCGAACACATCCCTCGTGCGGATATTTATTGGATATTATAACACCCACACGGGAGATGCCAAACATGTATCAGTGAAGTGGGTGGAAGACGAGAATTTTAATTGAATCGAGTATTCAAATTATTAGCCTTTCCAGGGGGTCAACATCCACTTCAGTATTGTTAAGTAATGAAGGTATAAAGGAACTGGTGAAGTTTTTTCTGATGGTTTTGAGGAGAGACCCGAAACCTTTGCTACATTTGCGTCTTATTAAGATTCCTTGTATAATACTTTGATCAAAAATGAATTTTTCTCTCTGGATACTTGACTTGTAGTAGGTGTTCCGTACAATGTTCTAGACTTGGAATTATGGCAAAAGTTGTGTAACAAAATTCGCATGCATCCTCCAGGCGCTGAATGCAAATAGCATTGGCTTGAAATGATAACGTTTTTCTACAGGCAGTCAGTCCCAGGACAATAAATATCTAATATCTATATATAATATATATCTCTAAGAAGAAGTAAGAGCATTCGGAATGCTTTTGAATTCCCAAACGACATTTTTTGGAATTGTTGGCTAAAATTCGCCTTCACACATTTTGGCTCGCAGGATGAGAATGGGATGGAGAGATTTCGGTTGACATTGGAAATTATTGGAGACTACCGGTAAGATCTTATTGGACTTCAACATATAGTATATATGGATTTTTCTGATATACCAATGAAAGCTTACGCTGCGGGTGTACATATATCCGTTGAAAGAACCGCTATATTAATGACGTACATCTAGTATCAGCAAAAACAAAGGTTGCACCGACAAAATCGTTATCTGTTCTCAAGTTTGAAATATGTGGTGTAGCTATTTAAATGAAACTACTGGTTCAAATACAATAAGACCTTCATTAGCCCTCCAGGGTGTGCACGCTTGAACGGACTCCACAATTGTACTAATTTGGCTTAAGAAACATTTACTTCACTATTTCTCAGAAATTACAGGGAAAAGCCGTTCCAACTGCAATGAATCTAGCATATTGTGCTAGTAGAGGTTTAGCTCACGAAAAATTGCAATAACATATTCTTCGGTGGAATGGTCTTTTACGGCTCAAAGGGTCTAAGGAAACTTGGCGTAAGGCGAAAGATACTCTAAATACCGCATTTGGCTTCAAAAAGATAGGTGTTGAACCTGTAATAAACTGTGTACTGATTAAAGACACACTTAGTCTATTTTAAACTATATATTAAACAATGTATGATGTTGAGCTTACATTGTTCAAGTTTAGACTGGATATCTACCTATAAATTACATAGACCCATTGTTATCTTTCTAGCTTGAGGCAACTACAATGATTCTTAATTTACTTAATAATAATATTTCATGTATGTATTATATTTCATCTGTATTATAATTTCAAATATATTTACAACATCTCCCTCTTTTTTTGAAATAAGATTACTGCTTATTTAAGTAAATTATCATTAAACAAGCTTGTTATTCTTTTTATAGGCGTGTTAGGCATTTTTTGTAGGTTATTACAATACACAAGAGGGAAACACTTTTTTTATCATTTTATTATTATATTGAACACCTTTCCAAATATTCAGCACTGCTAATACATTATAATCATTTTTCTTTTCAAATATTTAACACTGTTAAAACAGGATTCTTTGTAGGTTATTACAATACACAAGAGATTAACACTTTTATTTGTTGATTTTATTAGTAAACTATTATATACTTCTCAGATATTTATTATTATTATGTATTATTTATTTATATTATATATAATCATTCTTTACAAATCTTTTTAATAATTATTCCGTAAATAACTTTTCCTATACACTGAACTTCCACACAAATTCACGCCCGTCCGTCACATCTTTTCTTACTACACGCTTCGCCTTTACTCCAAACCGTACTACTCATCTTACCTCATTACAAAAACTCGCTTGGAAGATCACTGTTTTGTTTTTCCGCAACATTAACTCTGCCCATTATTAATTCGATTTTCGTGATATTAAGAAATCTCAGAGTATAAAGCTGGCAATTAATTAAAAAATTTTGTTTATATGGGTCACAATTCGCGAAGCAATGCAAATAACTGTGAAAAACACTAAATATGCCAAGCTTGCAATTTAATTACATTTTTTTGTGTTTACTTTTGCCAAGACTAGGTCATGAATTTGTGGAATAATTACTTTCCTTACATTCCTTACCCCCGTAATTTGCTGTTATAACCCCGTTTACCGCCGGGCTTTCTTGGGGGTGAAGAGCGGCACAGGGGGAAGATTCAGGATAGGATGATGATTGAACACACACTCTCTTTATACTATTAAAGACTATAATTTTTATTTAACACAATTTGTTAGGGTAAATTACACGATTAGTTTCACTTTCCATTATTTTTATACATGCTACAAATTTTATTTATTTTCGTGCCCGAAATTTTATCAGCGCTTATCTAGTACTTTATAGAAATTTTACCTTAAGATGATTTAAACTCTTTACTACCTCGAACACCAACCGCGCGTGTGCACTTGATGAGTGCTTGTCCTGAACTTCGACTTTCTTTGGATTGTTGTATATTTTTATCACCAAAAATAACTAACGCCCTAGCGTCAGCAAAAAGTATGAAGAAATTTCGTCATTGGTGCGTTCAACTGACCAATCAGACGAAAAGCAGTAAAAATGGAACGAAAATAAGCAAAAAAATGAAAAGATAAGACGATATTTGTTGGCTTGGGTCTTGCAGTAATTTGATCTTGCTCTTGATATTTTTGAGCGATATGCAATGTGGAGTACATTAACTCCGTGAATTATGTTTACAAAAATTTCAAAAATGTTGATTAAGTATTTTATATAAGTGGACTAATGGGCTATTTATGCGAAGATAAGTATTTTACGAGAGTAAGTAATAAGAATATTTATGCATTTCAGGACATATTAGGAAAATGTATGAAGGGTAAGTATTTATGCATGTTGCTGTAATTTTAAGTGTTTGTGCAGGGAAATTTATGGAACGCGCACTGTGTGGTATTTTGGGACCACAATTTGAATGCGCATGGATTTTTGGAAATCCACAGGAGGTAAGTAAATGTAAATGAAATGGTTGTGATTTGGGAATCACAACAATGCCTATTGTAGGTAACATTTTTCTTTCCTATTTTTTTTATTACATATGGTTTTTTTTTATGAGAGGAAATTATCAAACATTTTTGTAATTTTACTTTTCATTATTCACTAAATTTTTAATTTAAACCAAATTTATAAATTTCATCTATAAGAACCCATTAATAATACCAATTAATTTCACTATAGAACAACCAATAAAATTTTATATAATAGTAACAAGAAAAGAAACTTAGCCGTACTAAATCTAATTTAATTACATGTCTACAATAATAAAAAATAAGGCTATGCGACTCGAAATACGGAATCTAGTTTAAATATTTTTCTCACACTATTAATGTTCGTCTTTACTTTTCTTAACTTAATTACGGAAGATATACATATAAAGTTGTTACAAAAATAAAAGAAAATCTCAACGGAATGTTATATAAAATTCATCAGAAAGCATGCGGATATTTATTTAGGTACTTTTGTTATTATTTTGTTCAAGAAAGAATTTTTTGGGATTCTCCGGTATATAGCAAAAGCTAAAAACGTTCTAATTTGTTATTTCATCACTCAACTCATTAATTTTCGGTGACAAGTTTCAAGTCTTGGTTTGACTCATCAACAGGTCCCAAATAGCGAAATTGGGTGATTTGAAAAACAAATGAAAAATTGAAAAAAGAAGAAAGAAATGAAAAGTTTGAGAAAAATAGAAAAAACAATTTTTTTATTTATTAAAAAAATGTAAAAAAAAAATTTAAAGAAGCAGATTCATTCGAAGCGATCGAACCTGTATCCACCACGCAGTGGGCTGAAAAATAAAGAAGAAAAAAGAAGAAGAAGCGTTTCGTGTCAGCAGCAAACCATCCACTTACCGGTACAGCTTGGTTTTCTGCCTGCTGCAGACGCTTGAAAATAGATCAAACTGATCTCTTCTCATATAAACTCAGAATAAATTCTGGGTGCGAATTATATGAGGAAAAAACACTCCTATACGAGCCCAGGAGGAAAAATAAATAAAATAAAAGGATTACTCTTTTTGACTTTTTACCGGGTTAAACTTAATTTTGTTCAAGAAAGAATTTTTGGGGATTCTCCGGTATGTAGCAAAAGCTAAAAACGTTCTAATTTGTTATTTCATCACTCAACTCATTAATTTTCGGTGACAAGTTTCAAGTCTTGGTTTGACTCATCAACAGGTCCCAAATAGCGAAATTGGGTGATTTGAAAAACAAATGAAAAATTGAAAAAAGAAGAAAGAAATGAAAAGTTTGAGAAAAATAGAAAAAACAATTTTTTTATTTATTAAAAAAATGTAAAATTTTTTTTAAAGAAGCAGATTCATTCGAAGCGAATCGAACCTGTATCCGCCACGCAGTGGGCTGAAAAATAAAGAAGAAAAGGGAAGAAGAAGCGTTTCGTGTCAGCAGAAAACCTTCCACTCATCGGTGCAGTTTGGTTTTCTGCCTGCTGCAGACGCTTGAAAATAGATCAAACTGATCTCTTCTCATATAAACTCAGAATAAATTCTGGGTGCGAATTATATGAGGAAAAAACACTCCTATACGAGCCCAGGAGGAAAAATAAATAAAATAAAAAGATTACTCTTTTTGACTTTTTACCGGGTTAAACTTAATTTTGTTCAAGAAAGAATTTTTTGGGATTCTCCGGTATATAGCAAAAGCTAAAAACGTTCTAATTTGTTATTTCATCACTCAACTCATTAATTTTCGGTGACAAGTTTCAAGTCTTGGTTTGACTCATCAACAGGTCCCAAATAGCGAAATTGGGTGATTTGAAAAACAAATGAAAAATTGCAAAAAGAAGAAAGAAATGAAAGTTTGAGTCGCCACATATGCTCCCCTGCCAGCAAAACCGTAGGTTTTAGCACGTTGTGGTTGTCCTGTGATTCGTCCAGCCCGAGTGGGTCGGACAGGTATACTTGTTGGAACATCTGATGAGAACCTGATATGCCGTGGGGGCGTGTTCGGCGCAGATGCCACCGTATTTTGTAATGCTGTTGTACCCTTAACATATCCCAACACAGGCTGTCGACGTCTTTCTCGATGCTGGTGTACCGGAGAACCTTCAGACGTTTACTGAACGAAATGTCACGTGTTATGTCTGATCTGGCTGCAGAATTTGATCTTCTTCAGATACGTCAAGAGCTGCAAAGCAACCGATCTATAGAGATATTAACCTGTCTGTTTTTAACCCTGAGTGTTACGAAATGCTCTACCCGCTTCAGAATTTCAAAAGACCCTTTATAAGGTGCCTGTAATGATGAACTTACTACGTCGGTTCTCAGGAACACATGGATGCACTTATCAAGTTCTTTAAATTTGAAGACGGATTTTCGCGCGTGCTTTGACGCTTGGACGGGTTTGATGCCACTGAAGATGTTACGAATTGATACAACGAATTGATTTTGAGGTCGATACTGCGAATTCTGGAGAAAATCGGCACGGATGCCCAAGCTTTCGCCATAAACGAGTTCCGAAGGAGTAGCGTAGAATTCCTTCTTAAAAGTTGTTTACAAACCTAGGAATACAAGTGGAAAAATTTTCGCCCATGTCTTTTCCTGATATGCCATTAAACAAGCTTTGAGTGTTCGGTACCATCCTTCCAAAAATCCATTACCCTGAGGATGGTAGGCAGTAGTGCGGTTACGATGGAAGCCTACTAATTTTGAGAGTTCTGCGAAAAATGAGGATCCGAACTGTGCACCTTGATCTGTAACGATAGTTCTGGGAACACCAAAGCGCGCTATCCAAACTTTACAGAGCGCGGTGGCAACTGTCTCAGCACTAATGTCAATGATGGGATTGGCTTCTGGCCATCCAGTGAATCTGTCGATGATTGTAAGGCAATATCTAAAATTTTGCGAAGGTGGAATAGGACCGATATGTCTATGTGAATATTTTGAAAAAGCCGAGAACTCTTGTGGGGATAGCCACGGCTTCGCTGTCCCACTCAAACTATCTCTGTCCTCAATCCTATCGTATCAGTAGTTGGGCTAATAGAAACTAAATACGTTATTTATTATTTTTTATTATTTTTTATTTTATTTATTATTTTTTATTTAGGTATAAATATTGTCTCTTTATTATTTCCCTGTGCTTCTTTATTTTTTCTTTTTTCACGGAGACTTTGAAGTAATTTTTAATTGGCGTAGTAAAAACAATGTTAGTCAACTGACTACTAGACTAGAAAATTATACAATCACATATTTTTATCCTAAGTCTACTATCTTCACCTTCGCAAATCGTCAAGTGCTTCCTTGATAGTCAGATTAAACCCTACAAATTCTCTGTGACCCGCCAGGCGCAATGTCGCCCTATATACCGCCACACACTCATTGAATGAACCCGAAGGGCTTTTGCCGTGTCTGGAAACCTTGCTACGCTGACAGGCTAAGCAGGACCGTGCCCAGGTGTTGACATCCTTATTTATTGACGGCCAAAAGTATCTGGACGTGACCATTTTATTGGTCGTGCGGATGCTCGGATGGGTTTTAAACACTTGAACTCTGAAGGCAGTAGGGATAAATGGTCGTATTCTTGTTCCTGAAACCTGGCAGTATAATTTAACGTCTGAACCTAAAATCGAAAATTTTTCAAATTTATATTGAGAATGTTGAAAAATTTGGTGAAATTCTAAATCTTGAGATTGCGCTCCTGCCTTAGCTTCGAAATCGTTTGCACCGGGAAGATGAATTTCGTCGACTCTTGACAGCGCGTCGGCCACAGCATTATCTTTTCTGACACATGTCTAATATCCGTAGTAAACTGACCTATGAAGTCCAATTGACGTAATTGTCGAGGGAAAACCTTCTCTGGAGTTTGTTGAAAAGCATATTGTAAAGTGTAAAGCAATAAATAAGATGAGAAAACTTAAGGAATTATTTCTGTTACTCCTAAAACAAAACAAACAAATAAAATGCTAAAAACAAGTTAGAAATAATTTCAAGTATAATTTTATAATAAATTAACGAATATCTAGGTAATTAAGCAGAAAAAAGGCGCAAAATATAAAAGAGAAAAATACACACACACACTCAAACAAACACATCTACACTTACACACAGTAACAGACATAAATTACACTAAAATTAATCACATATAAAAAAAACAAAAAAAAAGAACATTAAATATAATTAGATTGAACAAGTGAAAAAGCTAGAATTGGTCTAAGACCAATTCTTATGATAACCTAGATGAATGTCCGTATGAAATTTCGTATGGGTACCCATTTGAGCAGTTTTGATTTTTGCAGTGGTTTTTTGCATAAATTTCTAGAACGGTTCGTCGGACAGAAAAAATGATTATAACCAATTTTATAGGATTTCATATTCTGAAGAAGTTTTAGTACAATAAAATTGTCTTGGACTGATCGTTTTCACAGTATACATAAAAAACCTATTTTTTAATATGGCAACACCAAGAATGGGTTGCCCGATTTAGTCCATTTTTGAAATTTAGTTTGCTAGAAAACACCACGTACAAAATTTCAGCTCTCTACGGCGACTCGTTCTCAGGCAGTGTTCAAATATATAACGGAAAACGAAATTTTTCTATGGCAACCCCACGAAGGAGGTGCCCGATTTGTCTCATTTTCGAACTTAATTTTACTTTTTTGTTTTAAAGTCCGTGTACAAAATTTCAGCTCTCTAAGTGTACGCGTTCTCGAGTTATCGTGCGCACGGACGGACGGACGGACGGACGGACGGACATGCAAAAATCAAAATAACTTTTAATATTATGCGTGGGTGTCCAATCCATTTTGCTCTACCATCATTAGTTCGAGGTGTTACAAACGGAATGACAAACTTAGTATACCCCTTTAGATTTCATCTAGGGTATAAAAAGCGTGTAGTATAATAATATCGAAGCATTTTTTATTGAAGAATCTAACTTAATCGATATATTTACGATAAATGAAAGAATTACCAGGTTACTAGATATATTTTTATTATATGTAAAATTAATCGTTTAATCTTTATTTTTTTTTATTACACTCTGACCCCATAAAACATAAAAGAAAAATTTTATAAAAATAAAAAATATTGTAAACCTCGACCGAGACCCGATCCGCCAAAATAGCACAGCACCCACAATAACTTCACCTGAGAATAATTCCTCTTCAAAGAATAATTCTCTTTTTCTCAGGGGGAAGGATTGTTACATGCGTAAATTATACTTGCCAAAAAAAAAGCCTAAAACAAATACCTAATAATAAATAAATCAAATTTAAAAAATATTAAAATATTTCATCCATAAAATTTTCACATAAGCTAACCATGCCTAAAACATGGTTAGCTTATCTATTTAATCAGTGAAGGAAATTGCGTCAGCAATGTTCTTCACATTCCATAGAGTTGAAACAAAATTATTCCCAGTAGAAATATTTAATTTGAAAAATAAAAATAAAAACAAATCGTACCTTCAGTACGATTTGTCGTGAAAATTGCAATATGTATGTACGAACGTACATACATATCACAAAAAAGCTTTCACGATAAGAAGAGCGCGCCGCGAAAATACATTGTATGTATACGCGTGCGGCAATTCTAATCATCGTGACGGTGGCTGATGTTTATAAAAGCATCAAATTTCAAGCCTCCGTCCAGCCGAGTTGCGATTTAAAATTTGTCCACGGCGGTCTTGAAAAGAAAATTCTGATCTAATCTGGAAAATGGTAAAGTTACGGCGCTCTTGATTCGAACATAAAATATGAAGAATAAGTAGGAAAAAGTTGTTGGTATATGTTATATATGTGGATCGGTCGGTTCGGTGCTTGGTTAATTCGGAGTAAAAAGAAATAGTGTATACAACAGAAAATGAGAGTTTAGAAAGTAGTTGTCTTTAAAAGAAAAGAAAAGGAATTGTGGAAACTAATAGTTATAAATACAAAAAATTGAATATGTAAAAGTAAATTGTAATAAAAAAAAGTTAAAGTTTGAATAAAAAACGGTGGATATATTTCTGCCGTACCAGTGGAAAAAAAGTGAGAATTTTATTTTTAAACAAACAAAGGATTACGCAGGTAGGAGTAAAAACAAAATATAACAACCAGTTGTTACGAGCGTGGCATTAGTTCGTTATTTAAGGCACAATATTTCAGATATAATTCAAACGTTCTTTCTTTATTTAACTTTACTGTTTACTTTCACAAATTCACAAATAATTATCAAATCAACTCTTTATAGTTAACGCTACTGTACGGTTCTTCTAATTATCGCAATCCAAATCCTGTCTGAAATAATACTCCGCCTCCTGGATGTGAGTAGCGCCGTATTTATGCTCTACAAATTATACTAGAAGCTTCATGAATATTCCGTTTTCCAAAACCAAGGTTTACTAAGATATCACTAGCCTAAAGTTGCTTCCATTTCCAACAGATGTCGTTTGTGTAACAATATAAAACCATGTTTGCTCTGCACGGTCCATTTGAATTTTACGTCTTTTCGGAGGCATTTCTGTATTGGTTCCGCCATTTTTGAAAAATTAGGAATGAACTTCCTGTAGTAATTTACTAGGCCTAAGAAATATTGTACTTGGCGAACATTGCGAGGAATTGGGAAATTTTGAACACACTTTGTTTTGGAAGAGTCTGGAAAAACCCCTAGCGCTGTTGGAGCGTTAAATTATACTCGCGCAGCTTGTCAAAAACAGCTCTTAATTTATCGTTATAATCTTCTAGCTTCCGTCCGTATATAACGATATCCTCTAAATAGACGAAACACTTGCAATCTTGCAGCCCAGCTACAATGTAATTCATGAGTCCTTGGAAAGTCGCTGGAGCTCCAGCGAGTCCGATGGGCATTCGTTTAAATTGGTAATGTCCCAAATTTGCACTAAACGGTGTTTTTGGTCGGTCTTATTCACTTACTAGTACCTGATGATGCCAGATAGCTAGGTCAACCGTTGTAAAATAACGAGAATGGCCCAGCTGATCGAGAATGTGTTCGATTCTTTTTTTAAATTATTAAACCAAGCTCAGGGGATACCCTATGATGCAAAGCACAGAATGGCAGGAAGGAGATAGGGAAAGGATTAGGGGATATGAGGAGAGTGGCGAAGGTGCCGATGTATGTCGCCCTTAAACTTCCGCAGATTGTATGTCGAGAGAAGAACAGAAGATGGTAAGCTGTTCCCAATTTGCACTGTTCGGGATAAAAAAGCATCACGGAATTTTACTGTACGGTCGAAAGTCATTTGAAGTGTTAAAGGATGTGTGCAGTCTGCAGCGCGAGTATTGCGTGCAGGAATCACTTTATACGTGATAAGACTAGATATTTCATTAGAAAATTGACCATGCAAATAGCGATAAACGAGCGAAAGGCATCCAACATTGCGGCGCTGCTCGAGTGAGTCGATATGACAAGTTATTGCCAAATCGCCAATGAGCTTGAAGGCTCTTTTTTGGAAAATATCCAATGAAGCTAAGCCTGTTCGGCTAGCCCCGGCCCATATATGGGAGTTGTATTCCATACTCTGTCCAACGAAGGACTTGTAGACGAGCGCTAGATTTGACGGGTTGAAGTATTTCTTACACCTTTTCAGAATTCCAAGACATTTTGATGCTTCTTTGGCAACAGAGAAAAGGTGATCTGTCCAGTTTAACTTACTGGAAATATTAATGCCAAGAATGCTTAGTGACGGTGAATCAGAAATTAATGCTACATCTAAAGAATCGGGTGTGGTTAAGTTATGATCTTGTTTTAATGAGATGAGACAGGTTTTGGGCCTTAGATGCATTGAATTCGAAGCGATTCGCTTTCCCATAACCGAGAATATTGTTAAGATCTTTATTCAATAATCTAATCATGCAATCTCTTTTAACATAGGTGGAATTCCCCTGGAGTCCGCAAGAGTGTCAAAAGAGTAAGCGAAATCAAGAGTACTGTCATCTGCTAAACTATGGATTGGATTGAAAGTAAGGGAAGGCAGATCATTAATGAAAATTAAAAAGATAGTTGGAGAGATAACAGAGCCTTGAGGCACACCGGCATTTATGGGATGTGTTTCAGATGAAACGCCATCTAATACAACACGTATTTGGCGACTAGATAGGAAACTTTTAATCCATAACAGAAGAGGAGGAGAGAGACCAAGTGGTTTAAGTTTGGCTAAAAGGGCTGAATGTCAGACTCTATCAAAGGCCTTTGAAATATCTAGGGCAGCGATCTTAGACTCACCAGAATTGTGAAGACTACGGTTCCAACGTTCCGTAAGAAAGATCAGCAAGTCTCCAGATGAGCGTCCAGCTCGGAAGCCATATTGGTGATCATTTATGAGATGATTAGTTTCTAGATACTTCATTAATTTTGAGTTAATGATAGATTCAAAAACCTTTGAGAGAAGCGAAGTGATCGCAGTTGGTCGATAACTTGGGGGATCATTACCCTCTACTGTTTTGGGAATAAGCTGAACGTGAGCTAGTTTCCAAGGAGTTGGGAATTTTCCTGTCGTATAAGACAAGTAGAATAGCAAAGGACGAGGCACAGCTTTTAATTAACGGGGGCGAATAACCATCAGGACCTGTGGCTTTGGAAACGTTGATCCCCACAAGGAACCTGACCACATCTCTCGTACGAAAGCGTATTTTCTCTTGTACACATTCACACGGGCGATGCAAAGCACCTGTTTATGAAGTGGGTGGAAGGCAAGAATTTGAAGCGAATCTAGCAGCTAAAATATTAGCTTTATCCAGGGAGTCAAGAATTACTTCAGCATTATTAAGTAGTGAAGGTATAGAGGAACTGGTGAAGTTGTTCCTGATGGCTTTTACCAGGGACCAGAAACCTTTGCTACCTTTGCGGCCTTGCCAAGATTCTTTGTCTAATATTCTGGTCAAAAAGAAATTTTTCTCTCTGGATAATGGACTTGCAGGTCTTCCGTGCTGTCTTGTAGACTTGTTTCATTTCCGGACATGGAAGCAACTGATAGGCGCGAAAAGCAGACTCTTTCGCTTTTATAGCTTGGTTGCACTTATCGTTAAACTAGGAGCGATCATGATGTTGTTAAGATCTGCTGTAAGAATACGGAATGTATTCACGCATGCCAAGATTTAGTATGTTACTAAATTCTAATGTGCATTCATCAACATCCCTCGAAGCGAAACAGACCGACCAATAAATTTCTTTAAGATACATATTGAGACTTTCCCAATCAGAATTTTTTTAGTGTCAAAGAAGCCTACTTGTGGGTGGAGAAGTAGGGCGGCACTTGTTTGAGGTGGGAAATTAAGCCGTGATGAAGTAATGGTCTCAATTTCCGAGAGGGGAACCGACTAAGTTGGAATATTTGTCAGGATAAGATGTTAGCAACAAGTCCAGTAATGCACTGATTGCATTTAGTTCTCGGAAATCCACCAACACTATCCACCGTTTTTTCCCTTGAGGTCCAATTTTTTTTTGGAACGACAAGTAGTGGCGAGTTCCACGGGCTTTTACTAGGTTCGATGATGTCATTTTCTATCATATCCTCAACTTGCTCCTGTATATTAACTTCTGTTTTTTAGGCAGTCGATACATCTTTTGATTTATTGGAGGATGATCTGGTTTAATGGGAATAGTGTGCTTAATAGTGTTAGTGTGACTCAATTTATTACCTGGTAGGTAAAAAATATCAGAGTACTGCTTACAAATAGAAAGTAATGCATTTTTCTCTTCTGTGTTCAAATCATCATGTGAAACTTCATTTTCTAAAAAGCTTTTCATCTCATTCAATTTGTTCGACATATTAAATAAATGTATACTACTCGTTTTTTTCTTGCTATAATATTTATCTGTAAACCTGTCATCGAGTATATTCCGGGCTTCTTTAATTTCGAATTATGTTAATGGTAATAAATTTAGGTTAATTGATTCAACATGATCAACTTCTGTTGCATTTAAGATACTGATCAGAACTTTACTTCCCACGGGGCGAACTAAACAGTTTGGAAGAAAAATGCCAGATTTAATCTGCTGGGACAAGCAAAGCCTTCAACTGCTTCAGAAGGCACTTGAACCAATTTGTCCGCACGTGCTGGAATGCGAATTTCTCTCGGAGCCTCTTCACATTCCTTTCCAATATTAAAACTGGACACCGTATTTTGTATATTCACCGTCGTTCTACAATCCAATACCGGATATATTTCACCATTTGGCGGTTTTGAGAACAGGTTATCTAATTTTCTTTGTTCGACTGTTTTCGTATTTTTAATTACATTTCTACCTTTAGAAGTACTATTGGAGCTATATAGTATGGTGTGTTATGTTGATCTATACTAGATTCCCTCGTGAAAGTTTTGGGTTTGTCACCTATATTTACTATGTTTTGAGAACAGGTTACCTAATTTTCTTTGTTCGACTGTTTTCGTATTTTTAATTACATTTCTACTTTTAGAAGTACTAGTGGAGCTATATAGGATGGTTTTATGTTGATCTATACTAGATTCCCTAGTGAAAGTTTTGGGTTTGTCACCTATATTTACTATGTTATATTTAACCAATTTTACCCTTGACGATACCTCAGAGGGACACCGTTGAATTTCGCTGCCTGGGCTTTGTCCGTGGTGTCTTCAAGGGCCCAAGCTTAGTTTTCCGATTTAATGTTACGGTTGGAGTTTTTGAGCTCCAATTCCTCTTTAGCGCGACATTCTTGTAAATTATGTGTCGCACGTTTACAAAAATCGCATTTTTCCATGGTTTGCATTGTGTGTTATTTTTATTAAATGCCTGAATCTGATTCGAAGTTGAATGACCTTATGAAAGATTGGCTTTGGTTGTGCAATTCTGGGCGGTGTAACCGTAAACTCGGCAATCAATGCAAAAAGGTGAATTCTGTCTTATACGACACTGAGAGAAGGAATGACCAAGTCGATTGCAAAAGTTACAATTTATTCCATTGTTCCGCTCATTTTAGTAATTTCTGAATGAAACTTCATTAGAGCTGTTATTTCTGAAAGGGATTGTATTGAAGTTGTTGTTAGTGGATTCAGCTTTTATTTCCGATGAAGTGATAACTCGACTAGAATCATTATTTAGTGATAAAGTGCTGTTGATATTTCGCTGGAAGTTAGAAAAATTTTCGTATAAAATATTGGAAGCGGCCTATCAATTTTGGTGTGACAAGGCTATATTTTATATATTATATATATATATATATATATTATGTATACAGAGTTGTTTTTCCCGTGCCTCAATTTTGCCCGCTTTATCTAAAATTTCTTTGAGTGAGGTTTCGTTTTCACGTAAAAAGTATAAACGTAAGTTCGGGTCCAAAAGCCCTCCTAAGGATGTGTTAACTGCGATTTCCTCAAGATCACACAAAAGCGCCTCGCAGATTTTGGGACCTGAAAGAGCGTGAAGTCTATCTGTACTACTTGGTGGTGCTGCTTGCGTTTTCCTTATATATATTTTTTCAGAAGAGGGATGTAGTCTCCCAGTACTACAGGATGGTGTTGTTCCTACCTTCCGTGGATATCTGTTTCCTGAGCGAAGATATAGTCTCCCAGTGCTGTTGGTTTGAAAAATGTATCTTTTTACCTGGCGTAGAAAAACGTCGTCGGTCGTCGTCGTCTAGATCGGTGCATTCTTCAGAGGATAGTGCACTGAATCTTGCAGCAAATCTTCTTCCTTCTGGGGTTTGCAATGTTGGTACCTCTATATACCAGATGCGGCAAAATGTTAGGGATTTTATGTATTTTATTAGAATACATAAGAGGTAAACACTTTTTTTATCATTTTATTATTATATTGAACACTTTTCCAAATATTTAGCACTGCTAATACATTATAATCATACATAACAATTGAAGTGATTTTAGTAATCCCTTACTATGTTTGCGAATTCTATAAAAACTTTACCACAATTTAAGTATTAGTGTGAGCAGGTATTGGTTTGACTTTGACCCCAGGTGTTGTAGTCTTGTTCGATGCAATTTGACCTTGACCCCGACCCCGCTCCAGGTGTGGGACGTAGTCTTGTACGATACAATTTGACCTTGGGAATTCCGTCTATACGTCACAAGGTCTGACTCATGGGGCAATCCGCGTAGTCGACTACGTCATGGGGACTCCTTTTGTGACGATGCCTTTTGATGTTCCCGACAGGTGCATATCTCAGGTACACCGCTTCTGGGACTACGATGCAATTTGACTCAGACAGACCCCCACCCCATGACGTCACACGTCTTTATCATCCACCTCATCTTACCTGCTCGGATTCCGATGACGGCTCACATATGATCCGTTAACAGCCTTGATTTTTAATTTTTGGTTTTAAAACATGCAAGTCCCGGCTGGGCATTGAACCGAGAACGCTTGTTTTGTGAAATCCGCCGCGTTCTACCCACGAGGACACAGATGTATTAGAAGAATGTTCTTTGAAGTTGCTATATAAATGTGCGGCCGAGTATTTAATTATTTTGTTTGGAAAAGTAACTCGCTTGGGATTGAACCGAGAACGCCTGGTCTTGCAAATTTTTTATAAAAATGGAGAGCATCACTACTATGAGATCATAGCTAGATTTGCAATATATTATGAAATTCGCTTATGTAGATTCCCCCGCAAATTTTTGAGGGGATGATAAAAAAATATGTATGAAACTGTCGTGACAGCAATACGAGGCTGATGGAAGCATGATGACTTGTTATGCTAGTAATATGATCTTTTTTTTTAAATACTGGGGGCGGACCACATGATATAATTTCCTCTCGTTCTAACAAATTGATATTTAGCGATACGCATACGGACACACGTGCATACGCATACCATAATCTCAGCCATTCACCAGAATGAAGTATATTCAGGCTTTCCATGGGATCTTAACCCCTTCAGGATATACCTTTAAAGCGGCCACATTATGCTCCATGACCTGTATCGAAAAATAACTCCATAACATTAAAGTATGTGATAAAAATTGTACCACAAATATTATATAGTCATCGGGGATAAGTCAGTAGCTAAAGGAAGATAAGAATTACGGGGTAGTCCAGAAGGCATTAAACCTACAAATTTTTTTTGCTTAAAATCGGTATTGAAAATGCATGCAACTGTTAACGTAATCTCAAATTTATTAATTTCATTATACCTTCGGAAATACTTTGAAAACTTTTGGAAATCATTTCCCGGATATTGCTCACTTTAACCTCATGTACCCCTCTATAATTCATCCACCCCGGTCCTAGCTCCTTAAAGCTTTCACCGCAAAAAGTTGTTCCGACCTAATCGTTTGGTTGAAGCTTTTTAATACATGTTGTATCATGTCTTCTACGGCGGTCTTAATCCAGGTTGTGGGTTCCTGATTTTTAGGATGAGGAATAATTTTAAATTCTACCTTACGGGCACGTACATTAAAACGCTTAACATGGGTGGCATAATCTGTTTCAATGGTAAATTTGGGCATTTAAACCAAATATTTTCACACATCTGAATAGGTTGGAGGTTCGATGAAAACAGACAGAACAATGGCTAGATACCTCTATTATATTAATTTGCTTTGTACTTTAGATCGTTTAATCCCCGATGAGTACCGAAGTGTGATATGCAGATAAGAAACTGCTTTACTCAATAAACTTTCTTCTACAACAAAGACTTAATATATTGTACTTGCTTCAGTTAATAAACAATTTTGTTATCTGGTCAATTGTCTATATTAACTGATTATTAGTGAACAATATTAATTATTAGGGATATGAAAACTATTATTAACTAAAATAGGTGTAATTCGCTGAGAAAATCCAAAGCTAGATACCAGGTCATCATAAATCAAACAAGAGCCCGCAAAACAATAATTTGCACTTTACTCTACTCCGCTAATAACATAACAACTAAGAACGCTTCTACACTAGAATGTAAAAGCTTCAAAAATAATTTTATTCTTTCATAGGCATATGTTACCAATCGACGAACAAAAAGCTGTGCGGAGGTTTCTTGACCCATGCTTTCTACTTAATTAAAATTCATGCTCGCCTGGTACATAAATTTGAGATTACGTTATCAGTTGCATGCATTTTCAATACCGATTTTACCAAAAAAAAGTTGTGGGTTCAATACCTTCTGGAATATCCCGTAATTCTTATCTTCTTTTAGCTACTGACCTATCCGCGATGACTACATAATATTTGTGGTACAATTCTTATCACATACTTTAATGTTATGGAGTTATTTTTAGATAACGGTCATGCAGCATAATGCGGCCGCTTTAAATGTATCTCCTGAAGGGGTTAAGATTCCATGGAAAGGTAGAATATACTTCATTCCGGTGAATGGCTGAGGTTATGGTATGCGTATGCACGTGTGTCCGTATGCGTGTCGCTAAAACTCAATTTGTTAGAACAAGAGGAAATTATATCATGTGACCCGCCCCCAGTATTTAAAAAAAAAAGATCATGTTACTAGCATAACAAGTCATTACTCTCTTATCAGCCTCGTATTGTTGTCACGACAGTTTCATACATTTTTTTTAATCATCCCCTTAATAATTTGCGGGGGAATCTACATAAGCTAATTTCATAATATATTGCGAAACTAGCTATGATATCATGTTAGTAATGCTCTCCATTTTTATAAAAGTCTGGTGGAATACCCTGGATTTTTTTTTGCAAGACCAGGCGTTCTCGGTTCAATCCCAACCGAGTTACTTTTCCAAACAAAATAATTAAATACTCGACCGCACATTTATACAGCAACTTCAAAGAACATTCTGCTAATACATCTGTGGCCTCGTTGGTAGAACGCCGCGGATTTAACAAAACAAGCGTTCTCGGTTCAATCCCCAGCCGGGACTTACTTTTTTTAAAAGCAAAAATTAAAAATCAAGGCTGTTAACGGATCATATGTGAGCCGTCATCGGAATTCGAGCAGCTAAGTGAGGAGGCGGATCATAAAGACGTGTGACGTCATGGGGTTCGGGTCCGAGGTCTGAGTCAAATTGCATCGTACAATACTCCGTCCCCAGAAGCGGTCTACCTGAGGTAATGCACCTGTCGGGAACAGCAAAAGGCATTGTCAGAAAAGGAGTCCCCAAGACTACAACACCTGGGGTCAAGGTCAAACCAAGTTCCCATGGTCCCCAAAATTTTCCCACCCTCAAGCGCCCTAATACCTACTAGTGTATCTATTTACATACTCAATTTATGTAACTACGCTTTACCTTCCATCCTCGTACAAAATAAATTATACAAATAATATAATATTGTTTAAAATAATCTAAGTCTAGTTATAAGAGCTGTGTTCCATTGGGCTGTGCAAAGTACTCCCGAATACTTCTACCTACTCGCAACTATTCATGCTCTGTCCGCGAGTAGATGAGCTGAGTAGTTTCGCAAAAATATTCTGCTAGGTGGATTTGGATGCTAAGTGGTTGTTGATATGTCAGATAGATGAAAGTGGATAGAAAATGTTTATAAAAAAACAAATAAAATTATTTAACTCGTCGATAACAGGAGAATAATTAAAATTTATATATTATCGTTATGAAAATATATACGGCAAGAACTTTTAATATAATTAATATCGAACAGACACGAGTTTTTATCCTTAAATTTTCTAGGTAGTAGGTACATACTGCTCGAGGAAAGTAGCTCGAATATAGGTCCAGTTTTCATAATTTTATTTTCAATAGCCTTTAATGAAATCAATTTGGTTAATAACCCTAACGATTTGCATAAGAAATTTGATGTAACAGAAACATAACAGAAATGTCTAAAATTGGAGGTAATGTTTTAATGGTGACAACAAAAACTTGCGATCCTTTCGCAAAGTGCTCGCGAGTACTTTACACAACCCAATGGAACACATCTAATATAATCGCTCTGGCGGTTTAACCACTCGTCCAGCTCTAGTTACATATGTATTATCAGTTTCAAGCCTTTTATAGATATTAATAACTTTAGTTGGGCTTGTTTCTATATTTTCCTGACTACCTCTCGAGGTGTTATTACTCTCTTTTATTTAATCATTTTATTATTTATTTATTTTTATGTATTATAGGTTTAATTTAATTTTTTTTCCCATTAACTTTAATTTAACTTTTTTTCGTTTCGCTTTTATTTCTTTTTTTCCTTTACGGTAGTATGTTTCATTTGGTTTTTATATATACTCGTATATTTGTGTTACAATTTTATGTCATTTTGTTATCTTAACGTGTTTTAGTTAGTTTTTATTTTTAACCAGGAACTACAACATCAAATTACAAGTAGATATATAAGATATTGTAATCTTTGTACATTGGTCGTCAATAAAATTTATTATTATTACCCATTTGAGGATCGCTCAAAGTCGATTCAGAGTCGTTATTTGAGTGGGTTTAATCACAATTTATAACCGGGCCTTTAAACTGAGGTGAAAACATTGAGTTTCTTAAATGTACCGAATTTCTTTGTAAAACTTGGTTGGCTTCGGTTTCAGAATATAGGATCTTGGGCTCTTATGTGGTGTAATTATTCTTACTGGTTGCCATTGTTTCCCCATCCTAACCGTAACATTTTCACCTTTTAGAAATCTGCTTTCTTTTACTAGTTTAATTTTTCTATCATGATAACTTTTATAACAACTTTGTTTTTGCTGTATTTTTGCTTTTACATTTATGGGTACCTTTGGCATGAGGGGATTTTTCTTTATTGGGACTTTCGCTCTCAACAGCCTACTCGAGGCTGTGATGGTGTATAGGGAAATTTATTGTCAATAGCTTTGTTATCCGTACCACATTTTTTTCATAATATTTTGGTTATGTATACACCTCTTTCTGCCAGATCATTAGAAAGAGGGTACAATGGACTAGAGGTTATTAAAAACATATTCCAATTACCAACAAAACTAGGAAACTCGAACAAGTTAAATGACATATTATCTGCTATTAGTATTTTGGGTATTCCCTGTGACGATAAAATTGATTTTAATAACTTCAGTTGCAGCTTTGCATTTTAACCCCTTAACCTCAACTCATTCACAATGACAATCAATTAAGACTAAGTATGATTGTTTTCTGTATTCAAATATATCGCACGCAACTTTATTAAAGGGATATTTGGTATTTCGTGTGGAATTAAGGTGGAATTGCATTTTGAATCTGATAATTTTCGCATACTTTGCACTTTATTACAACATTTTCTATTTGAGAATTTATGTTAGACCAATAAATAGTTAATTTAGCTTCTTCTTTCGTCTTTAACATTCCCATATGTGCTTTGTGTATAGTATGACGCATATCATATCTCAACTTGTGTGAAATTATTAACTTATCATTAAAAAATAACAACCCATTTTAATAGTATATATCATGCTTGATTTGCCAATATTTCTTTATTAAAGGATCGATTTTGATCAGTTCCTCAGGCCACCCATTCTTACACATTTTTATTAACATAATAGACTCTTTACTCATATTTGGCTTTATTTTTTCAAACAGTTATCCGATTGACTTACTGAGTGAACTACTTCATTTAGTGATTTCTCAACATCTTCGGACCCATCCTTATTAAAGGCTCTTGATAGGCTGTCAGCAATGTACATAAATTTACCTGGAATATATTTAACCTCCATATCATATTTAAGAAGTTTTAACATTATTCGTGTCAAACGATTTGAATGTATATCACCATAGATGGCATAAGAACTAGATGTCGCATAGCATACCCCAGAAAAGTATACAGATTTTAAATCGCTGGTCCATTCCGGAATAGACCACAACATGTTTCAGAGGTGCTGAGAACAAATGTTCCTTTAACAGCAGTTTTGTATACATTTGGTCGACTCCCTCAACATGATAGATGCGGGAAAATATGAATCACTCGACGTATCTATCATCATTTTTCTTTTCATGTTGCTGTACTGATAAACTAAAGGAATGATGCACAGCACAATATATTGGGTGCGGTGCGGGGCGTAAACGCACTCACAGCGATCTTCATTCAATAGATGCTGGCATCGGTCGCTGTGGTGACTGGATACGAGCAAAGTTTGTGTACGTGAATGATGCATTTTAAATGTGTGCAAATGTATGCAAGATGTCGTTGACTGATGATGGTCATACAATACGCGCTAGAATTTGGATCAACATTACTTCTTCTGTTCTTATTTAGTCATTCGATCTTTTGCATTTGAAGCGATCAAAGAGCTCTACAAAATTTCTAAAGTTCTAATAAACTGTCGTTGTTCTTTTTAAATTTCTTGTAACTTTTGAATCCTATTTTATACCTATAGTCTTATTACCTTACTATAATATTATCTGTCCTATTGCTTACTCATTGTACTCCTTATCAGCTTAGAATTATATTAGTTGTAGCCGTAGTTTCTTGTAGCAGTTTGCGTATGTTTTTAATTACAACATCATTATAATATATATATTATATATATAAATGAATACAGATATATATATATGTATTTATATATATTACTACTATTATGTTTTCAATTGAATTATTCACTTTATTATATCCCTTATTACTTAGTCTATTATATTAGTTACCGTCGTTTGTTTCCATTTATATAACCATTATTAATTAAAAATTTGTTATATTTATATTTTTCGTTCCTTATTCTGTATTCTATTATATCTAATTATATATTACTACTACTATACTTTAGTAGTACTTTGAACGTCCATTCGTTGCTTTTTTTCACCTTAATATGGAAGTTCCAAAAAGACCTAGTGGTAGGAAGTGTTCAATTCCGCATTGTCACAAGTCAAAAACAGCCTATCCCTCGATAAAATTTTTTTCTTGTCCTTCTAATGACTCTTACCTTGGACAAATGTGGAGACACCGATGTGGTTTTCAAAATGATGACCACAATATTTGGATTTGCGAAGAGCATTTTCTTCCGGAGCAAATCGGAAGAAGAAATTTACCGAAAGAATCAATTCCTTCATTGAATTTAAGGCCTAGTATGGCTCCAGAAGAAGAATCGGAGCAAGTTTTTATATTGGATTCGCCGCTGTCCAGACAAACTTTTGATGTCGCAGAAGACGATATGCAATTACATGTACCATGCAAGCGACAGCGATCTTCTTCACCAGAGAATTTATGCAGAATTGCATAAAGAATATTAAAAATTCCACATTTTACAGGAAGAAATACCTAGCTGTAAAAAAAGAAATATTTGCACTGAAAATAACAGTGAAAAATCTGAAACGGAAGTATAGAAAAGTTTATGTTAATCATAACAATTCACTGAAAAAAAAGAAGGTAAAGAAAAATAAAACCAAACCTTTAAATGAACTGGAATTATCTAATATAAGCGACAATTCAAAGACATTTTGTAAAGTTTTAATGAAGACTGGTAAATCCAAGTGGTCACCAGACGAAAAGTTGTTATGTTAAAATATATTTTACAGGATGCGTCAAAGAGGTTATCAATTTTTGCGGGATGGTTTAAGACTTAATATGCCACATATAAGTTCTCTGCATCGTTGGGCTCCAGTAAAAAATCTTCAACCGGGTTTGGAAAATAGTGCAATAACCCTTATTAAACAGAAAATAGAAAATATGACAGATAGAGAAAAGATATCTGTTTTAGCATTCGATGAAATTAGTATAAGACGCGATCTTACATATAATAGCAAATCAGATTTGATTGATGGTTTACAGGATGTTGGATTTAAAAGAAGTGCAGCTATAGGAAAACAGGTTTGTGTGTTTATGGTTAGCGGCTTAGTAGATAATTGGAAATGTGTATTAAATTATTTTGTCACAGAAAAACCAATTGAAGGAAAAATTCTTAAAGAACTAGCATTATAATATTTGGAATTATGCTACAAAATGGGGCTCAAGGTAAAGGTTGTCGTTTGTGACCAAGGTTCAAATAACCGCAAGTGTTTTTCGCTTTTCAATATCACACCGGAAAAACCTGTTACTATTATATGTAATGAAGGTGTTTACTTTTTGTACGATTTTCCTCATTTGCTCAAGTCTTTTAGAAATGTTTGGATGAAAACTGATTTAAAGACTCCTGATGGTATTGTTTCATTTAACGTTGTTCGGGAAATATTTGAATTAGAAAAAAATAAAGTGACTAAAATGTGTACAAAATTAACAGAAAAACACATAAACCCCAATGCTTTTGAAAAAATGCGAGTAAGTCTCGCTTCTCAAATATTTAGTAAAAGTGTAGCAGCAGGAATTAGAACAGCTGTAGAGCTTAAAATATTTCAGAAAAATTCTAGTGAAACAGCAATCTCCACAGCTAATTTTATAGAAAAAATTGACAAAATATTCGATTGCATGAATAGCAAATCTTGTTACGACCGAAATATTTTTAAAGCTGGAATTAAAAAAGATGGCGTAGTGTTGAAGTATATTGAGGAATTTTTAGCATATTTGAAAGAAATTACACTACTCAATCCAAATCAAAAAACTGTGTATTGTTTTACAGGTGCAAAACTTGCATTATACTCTACACTTTTACTTGCAAATGATATTTTAAATTCAAATGCAACAACATCTATTTTAACGGGACGATTTAATCAAGATCGCTTGGAAAATCTTTTCGCTTTACTTCGAGCAATGGGAGGTAATAACAAGAATCCTTCAGTTAGTGAAATAAACCAACTACTAGCGAAAATTATTTCCGCCAATTTATTGCAATATAGTCCGTCAAGTAATTGCGAAACTGATGAAGATGACATGCTTCAAATTAGTTTTGATGATAATGATCCATCATTAATAAATGAAAACGATTGCAATAGCGAAGAAAGAGAAGAATATATCAATAAACAAGATATATATGAAAAATATGAAGAATTAATTACGGATGACTTTTTTGATGGCGACACTAATATTGAATTAACTTCAATGCGATATTTCACTGGCTATCTTCTACACAAAATGTTACCTAAATTGAATTGTCCTAATTGTGAACACATACTTACAAAAGAAGACGAAGTCTTAACTTGTCCTTCTGAGCTTCTAATTTTTGCTCGAAATTATTGTGAAAAAACGATTTTGGAAGTTTACGTGCACCATCTGATATGTTCTTCAATATATGCAGTATTCATTTTATTGTTTTTGAAAATATGTTTAATAATCATAAATAAATTACTGGTATTAAAAAAAATATAGTAGGAGAATGTATCCGAGCTACAAACCATCACGAATTTTATAATGAATGGTTTAGTACAGGAGGTAGTTGCTATGAACACCGGAAAATAATTTTGGAGTTTGCTATCCTCGTTTTGCTTCGCAAACATTGCAAATGGATTTTAACCACAGGTAATACAAGTAAACATTCACGAATGCAAATATTGTCGTCATAAATATAAAATAAAAAGTAAGCACTCATATTAGACAAATCAATTTCTTACAGTACAGACGTTTATACACATTTTTTTTTTTGCATTTATATTTTGAAAATAGAAGCCTTACCTATCTTTGTATAAAAAATGTAATGCCTGATGGAACGTAGTAATTTACGGAAATAATTTTAGATTAGAAACCGATTGAGGTTTTGTGCCAAGAATTATTTTTAGGACAAATAGGGGTTGTAATTAACTAATTAACTACCCATTTTAGCCCTCCTAGGTAACTTCCGAACTAAAAAATTGATTTCAAAAATACAATTTTTTAAAAAAATTTATTTCCTCCACCCCGCCCAGCCCACCCATTAAATTTACATTTCTAATATTGCGGCATGTCTTAGCTATTGTGTGAAAAAAGAATTATTGAAATCTATCCTACATTTACATATAGAAATATTGATTTTGATGTATCAAGATAATTTGAGGTTACCTGAAAAATGCTCAATTTGGTCGCCTTCCACTACGAAAGAAACTCTATACATTTTTTAAAAATTAACATTAAATTTTGTTTGTATAGTGTAGTATAATTTTAATATTCAATTAAATGGAAAACTCTAGATAGTTTTTTAAAAATTTGTTTGTTATATTTAATTTTTTTCCCTATTTAGTCATAAATTATTCTCAAAAAAGTTAAAATTATACCACTAAGGAATTTTCAGTACAAGCACAATTTTTGCACTTTTTTGTGATCGAAAGCTCACAAAAGCCGGGTATTTTGATGGAAAGTAAATGTTGGGAAAATTATCATATCAGATTCAGTTTTCCTGGAAATTTAATTTTATACAATACCTATTGTAAAGCCATGACCACGGTCAATAATTACAAACAAAAATCAAACCGAAAAATAATTAAAATAAACAAAGTTTGTACGACCCCAAGAAGAATTTGCAAAGCAAGCAAATTCCACTATGCAAGCATAATTCTTGATTGGTAAAATATACATACCCGAGGTCATCGCTTTACACGAAAATTCAAATGACTTGTTATCAGATAAGCTGATACAACCAAATATGTTTAATTCAATTATTGCAATTCTGCAATAATCCCCACCTTTGTATAAGCACTGTATAGGGAAGTCACCTGTATAGATAACCGGTGACAATTGATTAAAATTCAGATGTAAACCATTCATCAAGGTGTTTCTTTATTTCTCACCCTAAGATCGGCATACTCTGCCAGTAAATATATAGAGCGGCATACTCTGCCCAAAGGATTACCCAACAGCGGCATACTCTGCCATAAAATATATATATAGGCATACCCTGCCAATAATAATAAAACAGCGGCATACTCTGCCATTCTATTAAAAGATCGGCACAATACCTGCCATCATATAAAAAAGGTCACAGCGGCTCTTAGCCACAATAACCGTAAGTTTGGCAGTTCTCTGCCTGGTATAATTTAATTAAATAAAAACTAAATAAAAACTTCATCATGATTAGCGTCCAGGCCAATTGTGAAGCAAACTTATTACACTATATTAAACCTACCTAATTGGCATTTCCTGTCTTTAACCATTTAATTTGCAAGAAATTGCTATCCAGCCCAGGAAACTATGGTGTTTGAACGAAATGCAAGCCACCTTTATATGAAAAACACCATCGTAAGACAAGCAAGAAGTGTATAGTGTCTAAGCTTTAATGTTAATTTTTAAAAAATGTATAGAGTTTCTTTCGTAGTGGAATGCGACCAAATTGAGCATTTTTCAGGTAACCTCAAATTATCTTGATACATCAAAATCAATATTTCTATATGTAAATGTAGGATGTTGATCCAAATTCTAGCGCGTATTGTATGACCATCATCAGTCAACGACATTTTGCATACATTTGCACACATTTAAAATGCATCATTCACGTACACAAACTTTGCTCGTATCCAGTCACCACAGCGACCGATGCCAGCATCTATTGAATGAAGATCGCTGTGAGTGCGTTTACGCCCCGCACCGCACCCAATATATTGTGCTGTGTATCATTCCTTTAGTTTATCAGTACAGCAACATGAAAAGAAAAATGATGATAGATACGTCGAGTGATTCATATTTTCCCGCATCTATCATGTTGAGGGAGTCGACCAAATGTATACAAAACTGCTGTTAAAGGAACATTTGTTCTCAGCACCTCTGAAACATGTTGTGGTCTATTCCGGATTGGACCAGCGATTTAAAATCTGTATACTTTTCTGGGGTATGCTATGCGACATCTAGTTCTTATGGCATCTATTATATCACTTATTAGTTTTTAAGGCAACTAATGGCTTGTGGTCTTCCTGTAACTTTTTAAATATTTTTGAGTGTATCGGCAACAAAACAAAGCTTACAATCTTTTTTAACAATTCTCTAAGAGGAGAAGTGATCTCCAACATATTCGGAATAAAATTACGCAAATAATTAATTAATCCCAGAAATCGCTGCAGTTCTTTCTTACTACTTGGTTCTTCAATGGCTTCTATAGCTTTAACACAGGTGCTTTCTATCATATTTCCGTTTTTGGGAAAAACATACCCTAATTACCTAACTTCGTTTAGGCAGTACTGTAATTTACTAGCATTAAATGTAATATTGATTAGATTTGCTCGATCTATCACTGCTTTTAAGTTCAAATCATGCTCTAATTTTGTTTTACGGAAAACCAAAATATCATCAAAGTATATAAATGTTCCAGGGAGTTGTCCGAAGTACTTCGAATTTAATTTTTGAAACAGTTCAGGTGCGTAATTTAATCCAAATGGAAGGCGCAAAAATTTATAAAAGCCGAAAGGTCTGCTAAGTGCACATAAGTCACTACTACTTTCATCTGGGGCTACCTGCCAGAAACCCTCTTTCAGATCTAAAACCGTGAAATAAGCCATATCTTTTAATTTGTCACTAAGATCTTCTAATCGGGGAATTTCAAAGGGGTCTTTTACAATATTTGTATTTAAATCTCGCGGATCAAGTCGTAGACGTACAGTTTTATCTGGCTTCTCTATAATTACCAACCCAATCCGTATGGTGTAAAATTTTTGTTATTATACCTGCTGCTTCCATTTCGTGTAATTTTATTTTAACTTTTTCTTTTAACGTCATTGGAATTCTACGAGGGGGTTTGCTAACTGGCACTGTATTTGGCTTTAAATAAATTTTGCGTATTTTGAGAAAACAGCCTAATCCACTAAGTGTACTCTCATTTCTTTCCAAAAATTTATCTTTAACTGCACTTATTTAATGGCAATAAACATCGATTCTTTTAATTAAGTTTAATTTTAATTACTTTTTTAATTTTTATTGTATCTATGACTAGTTGTTCTAATTTATCTTTGCATGCATCATTATGGACTACATCGTGTACGTTTTATTTTTACATACAGATGGGAAATGATTTATTTTACCACATATGTAACACTTTTTATCAAAATCCGGGCATTCATTTATTTAAGTGTAAGTGAAGATTTTTTGCAATCATATATCATCTGTACGTTTTTGACTTATTCTTAAATTCAAATTTATTCTATGTGATTATGATTGTCCTAAATCTTTAAACATTTGACTTACACGACTTTTTTGTTATTCCGTGTACTGGCTCTGCATGTTGAACTTCCATCGCATTTTGTGTGGAGCCTCCGACATCCGACAAAATTCTGGAGCCTTTAAAAGTGATAAGTTCTCTGTTCGAAGTAACTTCTCTTGTATATCGGGATATATAATGGCCAACACTATTCTTTCACGGATCACTTGGTCTGTGTTAGTGAAGTCACACCTTTTGGCGTGTTCGCTGATATCCGCTAAAAACTTATTGAATGTTTCTCCTAATTGTTGCTTTCGGCTGTGGAACTTGAATCTTTCATAAATTATATAATTTTTTAGATTACAATAGGTATCAAACTTATCAACAACTTTTGCATAGACTTTTTCTCCGCCTATGTAAGGTTAAACGTATCGAATAGTTATTTTCATGGCTTTGTCCCCCATTAGATTCAGCAGCATAGCAATCTTCACCTTGTCATAAAGTTCTTCTTATAAAAATTTCTAGCATTCTCTTAAATTTTGACCATTCGTTGCTAACATTTCCCTGGAATGTTAATGGTCCATGTGCAAAATACGAATCCATTATTTTATTGAAAACATTTTTTTTTTTTATATTTTTGTGTTATCACTATTTGTGATACCGACTTCGACATGTAATAAACTGCGCACTGATTAAAAACACACTCAGTCTATTTTAAACTGTATATTAAAGATTGTATGATGTTGAGCTTACAGTGTTCGAGTCCAGACTGGAGATCGAGGTATAGATTACATAGAACGGTTGTTATCTAATTATCTAGCTTGAAACAACTACAATGATTCTTAATGCAATTAATGATAATATTTCATGTATGTTATAATTTCATATACATTTGTAACAGAACCTACACATATCGATTATTGACGAACACTGGGACGTCTTGATGAAACTTTGCACAAGACTAATTAGAATCGAGTCTTACTGCTTGAGCTGGCTGAAATGGATTCAAGTTAAACATCGACAATATAAATATCTATCTTCTGGAGATCTGCAGGAGGCTTTTTTTAGCCTGCCTAAGATCTGTGCATCAGTAGCATTGAATTCCTTTCTAGAGAGTGAGCGAGTTCCCACATTTGGAGGATGTCCTTGAAATTGATCGGCTCCATTCGTGGAATGACAAATTACAGAATATTGCTCAGGAAGAGCCATCTCACCAACTTAATAATCTGTAACATGCATAATCTATCGAGACACCGCGGAGATACGCTTTTGTAATATGTTCTTCGACGCAAATGCCGTCTAGTATTATATTTATAGATGCATGACTGCTTTGCGACAAATAGCTCAGACGAGGAAGCAAATAATTGCTGACTAGCCAGATTACCATAAAATAAGGTCCGTTAGTCACAAGTTTAAAGTAATTTAAAAATAGAGTACTTACTTATCTAAAAACCATGTCTAAATTTGTAATAGACTGTAGTTACTCATAGCAAACTGGCAACTTAAAATTATAATAAGAAAACTACAAATTGGAGAATTTGTATACATATGTAAAGAAACAATATATCTTTAATTTGTACAGCGCTCTTTTGTCGGTAAAACAGTGACCATTATATTCCTGTGCTCTATAGATGGCGATGTGAGTGATTAACAGCGGCCAACTGGGTCGGAAAAGCAGCTTACGTCTCAAGTTGGCCGAACTCACCGTGATTAAGCATATTGCTAGTTATTGTAAAAACTGGATAAAAAGGAATTGACAATGCAAATAATAGACTTTAAATGTCGTTTCTTTGTTTTCAGAGCAACGCAGTTGTTTATTATAAATTTATAATTCCTAAGAAGTGTAAAGATATTGTCTTACAACACGACATTTCTAGTGGAAATCAAGAAAAATGGACAGACTACGGTTTAAATTTGTAGTATTGGGGTCAACGGACGGAAAAATAAATGTGATATGCATAGCCTCTACTGCGACACCGGACGGACATGTTTTTGAAGTCCCAGATGAGTTAAAGTCCGCAAGTAAGCACACAACCATATCGCCTTCAGACGTATTTACGAAAATCAAAAGCTCGCTTAAAGAAAGACGTCAAATACGCGCAGTGTGGATCCCTCTAAATATGGATTTAAGGAAAACGTATCTGGATGAAGGTGGAAATTTACAGTTTGGTCACCAGTATTTAGATGAGATTATAGCAGGGACAATGCCTTCACACAATAACACTAATAGCAAAGCGAAAAAAAAAAATTCGGAAAAACTGCTGAAAGGTTTTTCATAGAAAAATGTTCAAATCAAACATGAAATGCTGACCAATGGATGAGTGAATTTGAGAGTGAATGAGAAGAGAAAATTGAGATTTTAAAACATCTACTAGTAAAACAGTGCCTAGATTGGTATAGCAGTAAGTTAGTCAAATTGACCGTGATTTTGAAATAGGCAGAATGAAAGGACAATTTTTGTGAAACATATGGAAATAAAGGTTGGTCCAAAGTCAAATATGCATTTACGTATAGATTTCGAGCTGAATGGTTACTGGAATATGCCACAAAAAATAAAGACTGTTCTTATAGGTCAGCAGGCACATCGACACCCAAACAAAGATAAATCTTATTGTAATGAGATTACCAGATTATATAATGGATAAAATTGATAAAGAAACCGTAAAATTAACCACAAGTCTCTACAATGAAATAGTAAAACATTAACAACATGGTCATAAGAAACAAAAGAACAAAAAGAATTTCAGCAAGAATTACAGAATTACCTATGATTATAAAATAAAGTCTGATTAAATACAACCATGTAAAACTTGTGACAAATTAAATAAAGCTATTCGGTCCCATCCTGAAGAAAGGTGTTGTTTCAAACAGACAGAAGAATATAATCATAAGGGAAAAAATAGTAAAACCGTAAACAATTCAGTGATTGATGTTGAACTCAATTATGACAAAAAAAAAAAAACGAATAATAACACCATTAATTAAAGGCTCAAACGTTCCTATAATAAATTCCAAATTAATACAACTGAAGGAGAGGATGATTCAAAAAGTGATAATTTAATTACAATTAATGTTAAAAAGACAATTCGTTTGACAACTATTATGATAAAAAATGTTGATATTGGAGATAAAGCTCACGTTTATATAATTGATGGAGAAGAATTTAAATACCATTTTCTTGTTGGATTGAATATCACAAAACAATTTAGACTGGGTCAAGATGGGAATTTGAAAATCACTCAAAAAAGAGAAGAACTAGAAATACAAGAACAAATAGCAAAGTTACTTGCCAAAAATTTTATAGAGGAATCTTATAATCCATTTGAGGTGCCAGTAAATTTGGCTTTTAAAAAAGCACACAACAAAAAATCAAGAATATATTGTTGCGAGCGTGGCCTTTGGTTAGTTATTTAAAACACAATATTAAATAATTAATATATAAGTTCTTTATTTCACTGTCTGATCATATAAAATTCACAATTTCTCAATTAATCAACTCAACTCTAATTATCGCTAACACTGTACTTTCAATTATGGCAATCTAATTACACGCTTTCGCTTCTTTATTACTTTCACTTGTTAACACTGCAACGTCTAAGACAAGACTCTTTTTCTGGCGATGACAACTATTATATTTATACCCTAGAAACTCTCCGGATTATTCTGGAGTGTTCTATTCCAAAAGCTTCTTGACTCTTCTATTTGTTCTATTCCTGAACTTTCCTGTAGATTTTATAATCGATTCTCCGAACCTGAAGTCGTTTACTCTCCATTGCCAGTAGATGTCACCAGTTGTGTCTTTCTATTGCACGTAACACTGCCTCCTTCTTAAATTTGTTGGTCTCGAACAACAGGTGGTCCACGGTCCTGATGCTCGTAGTATTGACACAAGCGGTCCAAATGAACAATTTTATGCTTGCCTCTTGTGCCACGCTGTATCCTGTGTACCACGTCAATAATTCTAGTTACTACTGAATGCGGTCCTTCCCAGTGTTGTTGCAATTTTGGCGAACGTCCCTTACGTCGTTTCGGGTCGTACAGCCAAACAATATCACCTTCGTTAAATCCTGCGGAATTAGCACGTAAGTCATAGCGGGTCTACATACGATCAGTATTTGTTGCTAATTTCGTCCTCGTAGGCTCATGTACATCAGCTAATTGTTGTTTGAGCTCCGATACGTAGTCTTCTGGTAACTTTTCCTCACCTCGGGGGGTACCGAATTTGAGGTCGCTAGGTAATCGCATCTCTCTTCCGAATATGACTTTAGCTGGGGTTTGTCCGGTAGTTCTATGAACGGCTGATCTATAAGCCATTAAGAATATAGGAATATGTCGATCCCAATCGCGTTGATGATAGTCAACTACTTTCTTTAGATGCTCGATCAATGTTCTGTTGAAGCGCTCTACCATGCCATCACCCAATTCGTTATTATTTGTTCAGCACCTCTGGTTGGCTCTTGATTAGCGATTGCATAAGCTTCAGGCCATTTACTGAAATAGTCAATGGCAACTAATGTATAACGTTTACCGTCATCCGTTCCTGGAAAAGGTCCAGCGATGTCTATAGCTATCCTTTCAAAGGGGGCTCCGACATCATACTTATGCATTTCTCCTCTGCTTCTGTACTGCGGCCCTTTGCAAGCAGCGCAGACAGTGCATCTGCGGCACCACTCCTCCACATCTTCTCGCATATGTAACCAATAAAACCTTTCTCGTATTTTGGAAATGGTTTTGTTCACTCCCGAATGTCCTCCAGAGGTTCCACCGTGCATTTATTCTAGAACATCTTTGACGTTTGTTGCCGGCACGACTATCTGCATTCGAAAAGTTTCGCAATTAGGTGCTTCCCGCTTGCGTTTTAATATACCACATTCAACATGAAGAGAATTCCATTGAGCCGAGTAACTTTTCAGCTTTACACTCCGTTCCGAAATATCTTTCCAGTCTCGTCTTTCCATGTCTTCTTTCCAAGCAAGAATAGGTGAAATGTCCGGATGTTCTCGTTGTGCTGTTCGCAGGTCCTCGTTGTCCCAACCTGTATATGGTTTTACGGTTACCAACTGTATAGTTGCTGTTGTTTCTTTCTCTTCCATCCGGGCGCAATATTTGCATTCAAGTTTGCATGGACGTCGTGAAAGGGCGTCTGCATTTCCATGGATACGACGTCTTCGGTGTTGTATTTCAAAATCATAAGCCTGGAGTCGCTCTATCCATCTCGCCACTTGTCCCTCAGGATTCTTAAACTGCAGAAGCCATTTAAGCGCTGCATGGTCGGTGCGAAGGATGAATTTCTGTCCTTAGAGATATTTATAAAAATCCTCCTTTCTTGTCGCATAATACTTTTTCTCTGACTTTGTAAGTGCTTTGCTATAGTAAGCTACTAGAACTTCTTGACCATTCTCCTCCTGAGAAAGCACTGCACCAATACCCTCATTGCTGGCATCCGTGTCTAATGTAAATGTTTTTCCCAGTTTTGGATAGTGAAGTACTGGAGCCTCACAGAGCTGTTGCTTCAAATTGTCAATACTTTCGTTGCATTTATCCGACCATATGAACGGCTTTCCCTTTTCGGTAAGTTGATGTAGGCTTCTTGCTATATCTGCAAAACCTTTCACGAATCGCCTGTAGTAAGTAGCTAAACCAAGAAAACTCCATAATTGATGTTTATCCTTTGCAACTGGCCAATTTTTGACGGCTTCTATCTTCTCTGGATCGGTTCTCACTCCTTGTGATGAAACTATGTGCCCTAAATATTTAACTTCATTTTTGAATAGAGCACATTTACTCGCACTGAGCTTCAATTTTGCATCTTTGAGTCTTTGAAGTACGTCCTGTAAGTTGTTTTTATGTTCCATGAATGTCCTTCCGATTACTATTATGTCATCCAAAGAGACCAGACATGTTTTCCAGGTTAAACCACGTAGAAAACATTCCATTAGTCGTACGATTGTGTCTGGAGCATTACATAACCCAAATGGCTTTACTTTGAATTGCCATAAGCCACTGCCAACTGAGAAAGCAGTTTTCTCTCGGTCCTCGGGATGTATTTCCACTTGCCAATAACCACTCTTCAAATACAGCGTAGAAACCATTGTGCTCCGGAAAGCGTATCCAACGTGTCATCAATCCTTGGATAGCTATCTTTTCTCGTCACGTTATTTAGTTGGCGGTAGTCTACACAGAATGGGGTGCTGCCATCCTTTTTCCTAACCAGAACAACCGATGATGTCCAAGGGCTGTTAGATTCCTCTATTATGCCCTGTATCTTCATGGAGTTCATCATGTCTGCAACTTCTGCTTGTTTGGCTAATGGCAATCTTCGTGGTGTCTGATGAATAGGGCTGGAATCTCCTGTATCGATCCGATGCTGGACAAAATTTGTTTTACCATAGTCATTATCATTTATTGCAAATAATTCCGAAAATTCAACGATCACCTCTTTGGCATTGTTGTGTTGTTGTTCACTTAAGGCACTGGACGAAAGAAGTATCTCAACCTGTTGGGTATTAGCTGGTATAGTGTCTGTCTCCTTGACATTACTACCATTATCCAAATTGACGATTTGGTAAACGGGTTCACAATTTCCAATTATAGCACCTTCCTTTAGTTGTACCTCATTTTCCGATGTGTTAAGCACTCTGACTGGTATTACTGTTGCATCTTCTAACGTCTTGCCAACAATGATGCTAGATGTAACTTTTGTGGGGTAAGACTCCACCAGATAGAATCGGCAGTCCCGATGTCATCAGTAAGCTTTGTCCATATTAGTGTCTCGGAGCATGGCGAAAGAGTAATATTTTCGCAGACCATCGTCCTTACTTTCGCAGGATAATCTGCTCCTTCTCCTAGTCTCATAGGAATTTCTGTATTGCCATATTTGAGATTCCGCTCTCCGACATACAGATTTATTTTGTATGTGGTCATGAAGTCTATTCCAAGAATGCATTCATCCATTATGTCTGAAACCAGGAAAGTGTGAGGAAATAGTAGTTAGCCTAGTTGAACATGTAAGGTTATTTCTCCAAACACCTGTGCTGCTGCTCCAGTTGCTGTTCTTAGTAGATATTTGGTGATGTGGTGAAGCCATTTGTTTTTACAAGATCTGCTCTAATAATTGATCTTGAAGCTCCAGTATCGATAGTGACTGCGCAGTCATTTTTTCCTACACTTCCATATATAACAAGACTGCTATTATTTCTCTGCAGCTGACCTACTTGGATGATGACTTCGGGGCTGTCGATTCCACCAACCAACTTCTGCCCCACAAAGTTGGTTTTTATTAGTTTTCCGACTGCTCAAGAGGAGAGGCGATGCGACTAGTCTCTGCTTGATATCTAGTCTCTCCACGAATAGCTTGTTCCCTGGCTCGACATCTTTGGCATTCTTCTTTCCCCTCTTCTTCTGGCAATTCCATTCGGCGACGTTTTCTGCAGTCTCTTCGAAGGTGCCCTGGTCTATTATAATTCCAGCATCGAAGGACACCACGTGAAGGCGGGCTCTGTGATGATTGCGCACTCTGTTACAAGTACATCCTCCTACTGAAATTTCTCTCACTCGTACTGCACTCCGTGAAGCTTGTCTGGCAGATTCGTACGCTAATGCGTAGGCTAGCGCTTCTGCTGTTGATTGATTGTTGTAAATTTTGATCTGTAATAGCGTGCACAAATGCCTCCGTCGCCACTTCATTGAGAAAATCCGCATTCACGGTGGAGTATGAAAGATGCGCTAATCTTTCTACATCTGCCTGCAGTGTTTGTAGTGATTCGCCATGTTTTTGCATCCTATTACGCAACTGTAGGGGATATACTTGCTGCATGTGCTCATCTCCGTAACGTAATTCTATCGCCTGTTCTAATGAAGAGTAATTACGTTGATTTTCAATCGGTACTGTTTGTAAGAGTGCTGACGCAGGACCTCGAAGTGCTAACACCAGAGCTATAGCTTTGTCTTCATCATTCCATCCATTTACCTCTTAAGCTGCCTCGAATTGTCTCTTGAAGATATGCCACGAATTTTGTCCATCAATATTGGAGCTTTCATTCTACCTGCTTCGGATATTCCAGCTGCTACGTTTAGAGGCTGACGATGCTTTATTCTTTGCAGATCTGCTTAAAGGTTATCAAGCTGTTCCGTGACATTTTGCTGTACTCCCGACACTTGTTGTCGAACTTCCAACACTTCCTGCTGTATTACTTCAATTTTCACATTTTGTTCGTCTAATGAAACTTTCAGAAATTTCTTCTGTTCCTCCAAACAAGTTTCTAGACAATTCTGCAAAGAATTCTTTTGTTCATCCCAACGGGATTCCAGAGAATTCTTTTGTTCCTAAAAAGCATCCTTTTGCTTGTCCAGATGGGTTTCCATTGATTTCTTTTGCTCATCTAAACGGGATTCCAAAGATTTCTTTTGTTCCTCGTGCGAATTCTTTTGCTCATCAAAACGGGCTTCCATTTTACTCAGTAAAGTACTCAAAAGCTGTTCCATTTTCATCGCAGGCTCTTCTTCAGCTTCGATTTCTTCCAAGTTCTCTTCGAAAACAAATGTTTCAGGATTCTTTCCTTCCTCTATCAAATATTGTCTAAGTCGCTCGACTAGAACTTTCTTTGTGCCTGTCGTTTGTAATGGCCGGTTCCATAACTCCACTTTCAAATCCTGCATTCGAAGCTCGTCCACTTTGCGCCCTATTACTTTAGTAATTCTCTCACAGATGAATATAAATTATTTTCCAGAACTTTCACAATTTAACACAATTTCTCAAAATTAATCATACTTTGAATTTTTAAGTCAATTGCCACCACCCACTCTATTTCGCGAATTTTATTTCACTTCTGACACCAGTTGTTGCGAGCGTGGCCTTTGGTTCGTTATTTAAAGCACAATATTAAATAATTAATATATAAGTTCTTTATTTCACTGTCTGATCATATAAAATTCACAATTCCTCAATTAATCAACTTAACTCTAATTATCGCTAACACTGTACTTTCAATTATCGCAATCTAATTACACACTTTCGCTTCTACTTTCACTTGTTAACACTGCAACGTCTAAGACAAGACTCTTTTTCTGGCGATGACAACTGTTATATTTATACCCTAGAAACTCTCCGGATTATTCTGGAGTATTCTATTCCAAAATCTTCTTGACTCTTCTATTTGTTCTATTCCTGAACTTTCCTGTAGATTTCATAATCGATTCTCTGAACCTTAAGTCGTTTACTCTCCATTGCCAGTAGATGTCACCAGTTGTCTCCTTCTATTGCACATAACAATATATAGATGTTAGAGATCTAATAAAATAGTGGTACCTCAGGCACAATCACTTCCATTGACCGACGACCTACTAGTGATTAAGACAAGGAATTTAACATATTACACAACACTGGACATCAATTCAGCCTTTTGGTCAATCCCGCTAAGAATTGAAGATAGGAAGAAAACTGCCTTTATAACGCAGGAAGGGCATTATCAATGGACATGTTAAAATTTACGTTTAAAGACATCACCAGCTATTTTTCAAAGGATACTAGGTAACATTTTAAGAAAGTACATATAAGCTTAATGAATTAGCAGTAAACTAAATAGATGATATCCTAATATTCTCCAAGGTCTTTTCTGAGCACATCAACCATCCAACACAATTGTTAGAAGTTATAAATACGGAGAGTCTTAGACTTAAATTTACAAAATGCATATTTGCTTCCGATTCAGTGAAATATCTCGGACATATAATACATAATAATACAGTACGGCCAGTAAGAGAAAATTTAGTTTCAACAAAAGATTTCCCAATACCGAAAACTCAGAAAATGTTAGGTAATTTCTGGGGAAAATGAACTTTTATCATGAGTATATGTATACCAAAAAGTGCCGTAGTTTTAGAACCGCTTCATAGTTTAGTTCTTAGAAATATTTTATCAGAATTTGCTGATAAATAATCACACAGATGCATCTTTAGAAGGTATTGGGGCAGTATTAAAACAAACACAACCAAATGGAAAAGATAAGCCAGTGGCATACTTCTAAAAAAAAATAAATCAAGTACAAAAAATAGAAAAAGGCAATTTATTTAGAATGTTTATCTATTAAAGAAGCAATAAGTTACTGGCAATACTGGCTAATAGGTAGGTCATTTACAGCATATTCTGACCACAAACCATTGGAAAATTTAAATATTAAGTCTAGGACAGATGACGAATTCGGAGATTTAACATATTATTTATCACAGCATGATTTTAAAGTAAAATACGCTAAAAAAAATAAATAAAATATGCAAATGAGAGGAACAATTAAAAATTGCAAACATGATAGAATTGGACGATATTGTTACAGGTCGGGAAAACAATGAAGACATACAAAATCATAAATCGAAATTAATGTCAAGACACAATGTTTACTATCAGAAAAGCTAATATTTGTCTAAGACCAATTCCTATGATACCCTAGATGAATGCCAGTATGAAATTTCGTATGGGCCCCAATTTGAACAATTTTGATTTTTACAGTGGTTTTTTGCACATATTTCTAGCACGGTTCGTCGGACAGAACAAATGATTATACCCAATTTTATAAGATTTCGTATTCTGAAGCAGTTTTTAGTGCAATAGAAATATTTAGGAATGATCGTTTTCACAGTATCCGTAAAAAACCTAAATTTTTAACTGGCAACACCAAGAATGGGTTGCCCGATTTATTCCATTTTTTAAATCTTATTTGCTTTTACTATGAAAACATTATGCACCAAATTTTCAACACTCTATGTCCACGCGTTCTCAGGCAGTGTCCAAATATATGTATAGTGGAAAACGAAATTTTTGTATGGCAACCCCACGAAGGAGTTGCCACATTTGTCTTATTTTCCAACTTAATTTTACTTTTTGAAAGCCCGTGTACAAAATTTCTCTAAGTACACGCGTGCTCGAGTTATCGTGCGCACGGACAGACGAACGGACGGAAGGACGGACAGACGGACATGCAAAAATCAAAATAACTTTTAATTTTATGCGTAGGTGGGGTGTCCAATTAACTTTCTCTACTAGCATTATTTCTGTGCGTTACAAACGGAATGAAAAACTAAGTATACCCTTTAGATTTCATCTAGGGTATAAGCATTTGCAAATTCAATTAAATCACATAACTACGAAAAACAAATATGTGATAAAAATAGAGCTTAATTTAATTTCAATATAGAGGATGTGGTATATGGAGGGAATGGAAATAAACTAAATAGAAATAAATTGGATGAGCTGAAGATTGGTCCACTTAAAATTATAGAAAATATATCAAAATCAATATATAAGATTAATACAGGCCATAAAAAGTCAAAGTCAAATCTGTGAGTAATGGCGGCCAACTGGGTAGGGAAAGCAGCTTACGTCTCAACTTGACAGAACTTACCGTGATTAAGCATATTGCTGGTTATTGTAAAAATTGGATAAAAAGGAATTGAAAATTTAAATAATAAACTTTAAATGTCATTTCTTTGTTTTCAGAGCAATGCAATTGTTTATTAGAAATATATAATTTCTAATAAGTTTAAATATATTATCTTACACATATACATAACTTAAATATACCACATTTTGGATTAACTCACAACAGACCTAACGCGAAACCAAATTTGTTACTTCGCAAAATGTTGCACAAAAACGAAGAACGAACACGTCATTAAAATCTGGCAGAGCATGAAGCCATAGGAATCTCTGTGGAAGTAGATCTCGTCTCTGAGCTTAGGCTTATTCGTATTTTATTGCGAAAAGATGACCCATATTCATCTGAAAGCGCAGCAGAAGTTTCAATCTTTTCGGCAGCGCTCTCTTACGATATCCAAAGGAACCTTTTCTGAAGCAGATCTCTTCTCTGAGCTCAGTTTTATTCATAACATATCTGTTTTCAGGGTTGAAAAGATGACTCATATGTATCTGAAAGCACAGTCAAACTTTCATTCTTAGTCAATTGAAGTATCTGGCTAATTGAAATTTTAGTAGTCAAGTGAAATGTGTGGTTATGAAAATATAAAAATATTGCTTTTTTTTCTGTTTAGCAAAAAAATGCCCTTGTAATTAGTATAGACTTAAGATTAAACGGATGAAATTACATCCAATGCGACATAGAAACAGCACACTAAGTATTATATAGACGAGATGCTCAGCCTTAATATTAGCTGTAATATAAATGCGATTAATAAGTTCACACAGTGAACATGCAACAGGTTGCCTTCTCAAATTGCGCCTACTGTCACGGAAAGACGTTTTGTTTAGTAATAAAGGAGAATCAATATTCGCGTTTATGAGTTGACGTTTCTCAAGCGAGCGCATATTTAAAAGCTGCAAGCGATCCTCATAGGGTGGAAGAATTAACGAATTATTCCAGGGTAGGTGATTGACAGCAAATCGTAAGAAGATTCTCTGAACAGACTCGATACGGTTGATGTGTGTACCGTAAAATGGAGACCAGACCTGGCTAGCGTATTCAAGAAGTGGTCCCACATAGTAAGTATAAAAAGACAACGTTATGGTAGGATTCGAAAAATCTCGGGACCAACGTTTTATAAAGCCCAGCATAGAGCAACTCTTTGATACCATGTAGTTTGTATGGAAGATAAAATTCAACTTACGGTCATATTTGACTAATTTGGCTAATCGAGGAATCCGAAAGCACATAATCATAAGCCATTGGTTTCTGATTCCTATGACAAGTAATAAGCTCACACTTGTCGATATTAAGTAGCAAATTATTGCCCTTGCACCAACTGTAAAGTTTTTTTAATTGATCCTGTACCTGTTCACAATCGTTACCAGATTTAATCTGCGCGAAAAGCTTAACATATCAACATAAGTCAAGATTCAAGACCTTACAGTACCTCACAACAGAAACAATGTCGTCAATAGACAGAATAAAGAACAATGGGCCGAGTGACTCGCTTGAGGTACGCAAGACGAAGCCTTCATGACTCTTGAGATGGACTCGCGGAATAAGATTTGATATGATCTGGTATCTAAATAAGTCTCCGTCCATTTTATAAATGTTGGGGGAAGCCCATACTTCCCATTTTAAAGAGTATCACTGAGTGAGATGACTTGTCGAAGTCAAGTCTGTATAAATACAATCTGTCTGATAGCCTTTTGCCAACCCGGCAATGATATCCGAGATAAATTCCAGCAAGTTAATGGTTGCAGACCTGCAAATTTTTACAGGAGGTTGATAGTTGACAGTAAATTATAGATTCGAATAATTTGGGTATGCCAAATAATTTTGCAATAGGCCTATAGTTAGAAATTTCATTTTTACTACCTTTTTTGTGGATAGGTATTATAAAAGAATTTATCTAGAGCTGTGGGAAACAACAACTATCAAGCGATTTTTGGAAAATAATTCTCAACGGAGCTGCCAGGGCAAGACAGTGTGACTTAAAAAGGACTGGAGGGATCCCATCAGCAGCAGTTGTGAAATCATTTGAAAGGCCAATAATATGACCGAGTATATCCTCTTCTGTAATTGAAGGGATAGTGTCTGGAACGTTATGAGAGTGGTTCATATGACTGCAGTTACTATTTTGCGGTTGAAAATGACGGAAACGCATTCATAAAAAAAGAAACAAAGATATCGCAAATTTCGGACGAAACATCACTAGCAGAATCCTTGTACCTCATGGTGTTGGCAGTTGTCCGTTCTTTTCTTTATATTAATAAACTAAGAAAAAATGCATGTGTCATTAAATAATTTCATACACGTGCTTTGAATATACTAATCAGAAAGTGTAGAGGAAAGTTCTCTGATCACATTATATAATGTGAGGAAGTTGTTGTGACTTATAATGTCCCTATAACTTTTCCACAATTTATTTATTCTATTTTTAAGACTCTTCAGTTCTTTCTTGAACCCTGGTGGAGATGTTTTAGACAGCCGCTGACGCTCGCGGGGAACGTGAGAGGAAAATAAATCCAAAAGAATTGTGTAAAATTTAGATTCGACTTCGTCAACAGAAGTATCTTATTTCGTTACAATTTGTAAAGTTTTCGATTTCAAAGCCATATGTAATTTTTAGAGGAGGGTAATATTTCTTAATGGTAGACATCATAAGTTTTCCGCGTCAGTAAAAAAAACCAGGTCTAACTGCCTACCCATATCATTTATAACATTTTGATTTGGTGGAGACCAAGACATGAAAAAGTGTGAAGGAAACGTGATTCTCCTGCTACCCATTGTATTTTGGGTAAGTTAAAATCACCAATTAGTAGCAATTCGTCAAGTAATTCGTCCTATCATTATAAAATTAAATGTGTAATGAGTAAGTCATAAATATTCTGAGTTTTGTCATCAACAATATTTATGGAGTCTGGAGGAATATAGCAAGAAATAATGTATAAGACATATTTTAAAAGAGATAAGAGCAATAAGTGTCGAGTATGTTGGAGCAACTAAAAATCTCAACCTGGCTGCAATTGAACTAGCGAAGAGTATGCCGTCACCTCAAGCTACAGACTCTATCTCGAATACGAATTGTCAAAGATTTCAGCATCGCGAAAGCCATGGTACAGTCAAGTTTCAGTAAAAGCAACTATATCGAAACAAGTAGCGGAAGAGGTTTTGAAGATTTGTGCAGTTTTTGTACGTATCCTCATTCCGGTACAAACAATTTACTAAATAAAACAGACAATTGATCTTAATCATTAGTAAAGGGACATCGTTCTTCTCATTTTCGTTTGGAGTTAAAGCTGCCCAAGCTGCTCCACTGCATTCGAGGAGTTACTGCTGTTAAAACCGCTCCATAGGAGTTAAAGCTGTACAAGCTACTCGGACCATATTCTCAGAGTACAGAAGTAATAGATCAATATCAATATCACAGTGAATCAGCGAGAAATATCATACGGCGACCGTGACGTTGAATTACCACAATCTTCGGATGGCATACGTTAACCAGCATTGGCATTAACATAGGAAGAGAAATTTAGTTGCAGTTATATTGATGACAAGCATTACTTAGCAGCATTAACAAAAAAAAATTATAATATCTACTCAATGTGGAGAATTCGAATATAGTCTGCCTTCGACTTTGCCAATCGTTCAAAATGCCCCAACTACAATCAGCGAGCTTATACCTGTAGTAATCAGCACCTTACAAATTTGAGATAATCATCGCTGATTAAGGAATATTGCAAAGGCTACTCCATTCAAAATCTCCAGAGTTTAATAATTAGCTACGGAACCGAGAGTTTTCAAATAAGAAATGAATTGTTAGTTTCATACTTATTCATTCGCTTTAATTCTTTTACAAGTTACCATAAGATTTAATACAAATAATATAGAGGTAAAACTACTAAAATTTCAATATAAAAGATAGCGCATTAAAAATAAAAATTAAAAAGGGTTGCAGAAGTCGAGTATAAACAAGATAAAGATACAATGCAAAACAGAATTTGTTTTTTATCTATATAATAAAAATAAAGTAACCTTTGATAATGGGTAAAGCACAGTCGAACAAACGGACAAGTAGTAAACAACGATATTATTGAAGATACAGTTAGTGTTGAAAATGCACAGATTGTAATCCTCTTATCAGCACCAGCACAGCTGACAGTTTAGGTAGAGACCTAGTAAATGGACAACTTAAACAAAATAAAAGCGAATTAGAATAGATTGTGACCAATTTCGAAAAATGGTGTAAATCGCCCTTATATAGAGAAAACATTAAAAGGGGAAGAAGAAAAGATAATTGTCTCCTTATAGAAGCAAAGAAATGCGTTAACGTGACCACGGATGCAGAAACAGTGCTGAAGCTCAAAAGCGAATACTTGGAAATAAAGGAGCTTACAGATTATATTACAAATTTAATAAAACCCAGAGAAAAACCCACGAAATGGCGTTCGATATTAGGACATCAGTTCCCTAGTACAATATTATAATGGAAGCCACGAGGATATAGAATCATTCATTGAAGCCATAGAGTTACTTGATGAATTAACATTAGCCGACCAAATGAGCACAATGATTAAGTTTATAAAAACACGTTATATCAGGATGTAATTAGAGTTGAGCAAAAAAAAAAAACTTCAGCAGAAATTCTCAGCAAACTTATCATCTAATGCATTACTAACGCAGTTGAAAGTATGCAAGTAGAGCAACAAAAATACAGAAGACTTTGCAAGCCAAATAAAAGATATATCCAGCCAAATAACTAGAGCATTAATTGCGGACAATGTTGCAACAGGAGAAGCAGTAGAAAAACTAACAGAGAAATTTGCAATGACATCCTTCAAAAACAACCTTGCTAACCGAGAAACATCACTTATAGTGAAAGCATGTAATGCAAATAATCTCTCAGGAATAACAACAAAGGCGATAACAGTAGGCAAACCGAAACCCAATAATGTGTTGCGTTTAAATACTGGTTACCAAAGGAGGTATACCCCAAATGCCTACAATAACATAACAAATAACGCCAGAAATTTCCATCGACCTCTACCAAATTATAGAAGCTATAATAACAGAGCGTGGCACATGAACAACGGAAACAGAAACAACTGGCCACAGCGACCAAATCAAGCCTGGCAACAAAATCAAAACGCCGCGCCGCCCAAAACCAGGGTAACCAAAACTATATAAATAGACCAAATGCCCAAATCAACAGAAGAGTAAATCACTGCGAGTCGGGGGAATACAAAGACCCGCAGTTTTCATTTCACACCGAACAAAATTTTTTTTCCGTTTGAGAAAACCAATTTTTTTTTTAAGGGGAAAAGTGTAATAAGCACAGCACATATTGTGCATACAAATACTCAAAACGCATAGAAGTTGCACAAAGAACTCCCGTAAGCACGGTAAGTAAGTGAGGTGAATAACATGTACGAGTATGTATGTACACGCATATATGCATCATAAAGAGCAATCGCTTAAGCCCACATCAAGTGAGGTTAGTGACTTGCATGTGCATATGCATAAACAAAAACATTAATTGACTCACTTTAATTACTTTATCCGCAAAAAAAGATCAACAAAACAGAAGTCGACGACTTCTGGGTGTAATAGCTCAAGTAACAAAGCCCAAGTTATGAATGAATATTAAAGTAAGTAAGAAAGTTGAATCGTAAGCTTGGTAGGTACGAATAATCGGTAGGAATTGGTTCTCATGCGGCTATTGTAAAGTAAGCATTTTGTAGGCATGGGAACCAACTGGTGTTAACCCCAATTATGCCGGTATAAATATATCAATGAAATTAAAAGAAAACAGACAATTTATCTTAGTCACTGGTAAAGGGAACATCGATCTTCTCATTTTCGTTTAGAGCTAAAGCTGCCCTAGCTGCTCTACTACCTTCGGGGAGTTAGTGCTGCTCAAGCGGCTCCATTGGAGTTAAAGCTGTATCAGCTACTTGGACATGTTGAGCATGACTTTTAAGCTCCATCTAACCTCGTGAATCTTCTTCCACAAATCTCAAATTATAGCTGAACTCCTCTATCTAGCTTCTCCAGATATCTCAATATTAAAATACCTGGAGTGGACAGAATTTCACTTAGAGTGTCTCAAAACTGAGAAGGAATCATCCCTGACCAGAACGGCAACCTTTCAAATAATGAAATTGATTTTGACATTGAACTCCTTAACGGATATATTTAGGGAAATATTGCAGAAAAAGACTAAAGATATATATAAAATTGAAATGAAAACATAATAGTGGAATGGCGAGCAGATTAAATCTAATTATAGGAAAGAAATGTTAGTACATTATGTATAAAAGAAGGGAACAGGAGAAAAAAAAATATAATAATAGTAAAAATTAAAACAATCAATTAAGAAAGATGAAAAATTAAGATCTAATACTAGAAATTAAACAAAGTATAATAAAATAGAAATAAAGACGAACCAGGATGTACACTAATTAAATGAAAAGGACTTTCATCACTGAAAAAATTATCTGCTAGAGCCCACTGTCCTTAGGTCGAACGGCAGTAGATTCCACTTACGTCGGATTTGAACAAAATAAGAGCGTTCGCCATAATGATTGTTACATCGATGATGAAGGAAACCAATACTTCTATAGATGAATGCATAAAACTTAATTTCCTGTAGAGATATCCGGGACAATTATTAAATAGTAATTTATGCAAAAAGAACAAATCACGATGTTCAAGAACAGAACTTGTATGCATTGAGATAAGTAGTTGTTCTATGAGAGTTCTGGAACACTTTTTCCATACAAAAAGTGGCCACTTTTTTTCCGAAATTTTTTGATAGTTCTGGATCACTGAGGAGGGGAGGTTCTGAGGCCGGTTTTGTACTGAATTTGACGTCATCTTGAAGTTTTCTTTTAAGAGGATACTGATACCAAAAACAACAATCAATGTAGGTACACGGAGAAAAATGAACATGTCAAATAAATTGAGCGAAATCTTTTTTCAAACCCATCGATTTCGAGTTCAAAACGGCGCCAAAGGCGCTTAGCGTTTGTTGGAATAGTTTGTAAACGCTCATATTGAACGCATGTATCCTGATTGCAGAAATATTTACATTAAACAACCTTTTGTTCATTTCAATCATAAAATGCTCAAGAAATGGAATATTTCTCTCATCCAAATTGAATTTCATAAACGTTCAAAATTCAAAAGTTTAAAAATATTCACATCAAACAACCTTACGTTTTTTTCAACAATATAAACTGTTAAAAAAATTAAACATTTTTTCAATTTTCGAGTTCTAATT